>VYZW01019432.1:7638-28921 GCA_013401315.1 Balaeniceps rex | reverse complement strand
TTCATCCTGAGGGACTCCTCACAATTTTAGCTACTCTTATTCTAAATAGGAAATGAAATTGAGGAGTATCCAGAGCTTTATAAGCCTGCAGCGTGATAAGCTTTAGACTTTAACTCAGAGAGGAGAATTGTATCTGTGACTTCTTATCAAAATCACAAAATTGCCCAAACTTTTGAACTTTGCCACAGGGCTTGGCAGAAGTTGTTGTTCAGAGCCACAAAATCCCCCTGTCTTTTATGGATGGGGTTCTTCTTATGGAGTTTCCTGTACCTTCTAGGATACAAATGGTGGGATCCTCTATGATATGACAAAACTATTCACAGAAGGCTGTAGGGAGACTAAGGGCAAGAGACAGTCTAATAAGGGATTAAGTCATTGAAAAGGAATTGGGGCATGAGGCGTATGAACTACAATTCCCATGAGCCATTAGAACAGCATCTCCACAATAAAATTAATACTTTTCAGCTGAAATGTCTTCTTTTTCTTTTGCATTTTTGGATTTTCTCAGGGGGAAGGGGGAAATAATTTTCTTACAGGCACTAATTGTTTTCCATTTGATTTTGGCTTGTGAGCAGATCTCAGTTAAAAGGGCTAAATGCAGACATTCTGCTATTACAGTGTTATGCTCATTCAACAGTCAGTCTTGTTTTACTTGCAGCAATATGAGTTATACCATATGTGTTTGAAACTGGTAACCAAACAGAGCAGACTTTCAAGCAACCCTAAGCTAAATTATAAATCTTTTTTGCATCTTTTAAATAAAAAAAAATTCTACAGGCACAAAATGAATTAGTGAAGTACTTGCTGCTTGAGCTTAACAATAGCAGTCTGCCTGAGAAACCCAGTCACCCTAGTAAAAAACACTAAACAATACAATTATCCAGCCTCACCATTTTCTAGTATTCTACAGAATTTAAAATTTCATTTTCATGTAAAGTAATTAAAGCATATAAAGTAATTAAAATTAATTGTTTCTATTTTTTATTTAATGCTACTAATTATTATAGGTATTGTTATTGTGTTATCAGTATTATGTAGTATGTACAAACCCTAGCCATTGAACAGGACTTCCTCATTGATTTAGGTACTCTACAAACTTGTTACAATACCCTTGATTTCATTTTTAACCCTGGATTTCTTAATTTCTTGAAAAGATCTCAACAGGAGAGCAAGGTGACTTCTAAAAAAACCCCTCTCTTTTATGAGGTCTTACGCTTCAGTACTGACTTACTCTTGTCCACAGCTGCACTGAACTCTCAGAATTGTTCACATCACTTGATCTCCCACCCTTGCAAAATTATTGGTGTAGAACTAGGACTAAGTTTCTAACTTTGCGCTATGAATGCACAACTGGAATCACACAAAATTTGGTGATATACTCAAGAGAGCTTTACACCTGTAGAGATCCTTAGAAGCTCAAAGGCTGGCTGAAAGATTGATCAACTCGGTGCCCTTGTGAGAGTGACAATTAAATGTTATCACTAAGTAGGAAACAGGTAGAGAATTGGCATGGCCAGCTTGAGGTGACTTGGAGAGTTAGTGGAAAAGCAAAGAGCAGAATTTAGCACTTCCCAGCTCCACGTATACTCATTTCTCCTAATCCTGCTGCCTTGCACTTTGGCCATGTTAGTTTAGCTTTGTTGTGTAATATAAGCTGTAAATATATAAAGCAAACCAAAAGGTTCTCTATAGATTTAAACAATTACTCTTTTTAAAATGATGCAAAACAATTTGTCATACCTACACATCTATTAATAATACTCTACAATTCTAAAATAATATTCTAAAATCAGGATCCTTTACTTAAAAACAGTATTTCAGTTCCATCTGTGATTGATAATATGTGAGATCAAACAGGCTGGATGCAAAACTTTTGGTCCTTATCAATGCTATAAATCTGCAGCAGATCACAAACCAAAAAGGCCTCTTATTTGCTGGACCTGGTTCTGATACAGCCCACGATGGAGGAAAGCTCAGAAGAACAGCTGATCTCATGAGATTTTCAACATTTGGAGCCAACATTTTGAGAAAACAGTTGGCAAGATTTGAGTGCCTTGGAACCTGAGTTTTGGTTTAGCCCTAAATTCAGCACAAGCCTAGCACAGCTCCAACACTTCTAAAACGTGTGGGTACGCATCTAAGTTTTTCACACACGCACATCTATCTTGTGTGTGTGTATATATATACATGTGTATGTATTTCTGGAGAGTGATGGATGGAGATTTTTTTCCTTGGAGGAATAACTATTTGTCCCCTTTCTCATTTCATTCAGGATACAGCACTGGACTCTTTGGAATGCATCACCACCCGCATCCCACCATGTTTATTATTACAGGTTCCAAAGGTACCAAAGGGAGTGCAAGACTCGCCTTGAATCTCGAAATGCAGAGCATATAGCTGTGCCACTACCTCAGCTTTCCATCTGCCTTTTATTATCATTAATATTCAGAAAAGAATAGGATTTTGAGAGTGAAGTTAAAAATCTTTGATGGGTCAAGGCTGTTCTCCTAGAGTGGTCCTGACATCTCTCTTCCCCTTTTCACCCTGCCCAGCAGAATCTTCTCCAAGACTCCTTGCTGGCCTTCAATAAGGACAGTATGTGTTGTGTAGCAGCTGCAAAAGGCCTCACAAATGCTGGCTGACAAGAAGTGACAGCTCTGTATATCTCTCACTGGCACTGACAGCTGACAGATGGATACCACTCACACACAGAAAAAAAGCCCCCAGGATGATTCGCCAACATTACTCTCTGTTCATAGGGGCCACATTTGATTGAGTGCTGCTCAGAATAATAAACCCTTGTCGATCCATTGCAGAGCCAGTTTGCTCACAATGTCCTGATTTTTTTTCCCCTGAAACACGTACCAACATACACACAGAAGCCTTGCTTTTTTTTTTCCCCCTTAGCTTTGTTTGAGAAGAAAAGCTACCTAGCTTTATGCAGCTGCTTGTTAGAGCAAGGGAACAATGAGTACATAACTTAGCAATACTATGTTAGGGGTTTGCTCCCTCATAATTCCTTCATCTCCCCAGCTTGTTTATTATTATCCTTCAGACTGTTTTTATTCCTTTCCCCTAATCAGCCCATCGTTGAAAATATTGCTGGTTGGGTTAGTTGGAAGACAGTAACATGAAACTGGACAATGATGTGTGCTGAAAGAAAGAAAGAGAGAGAAAGTGATAAACAAAAAGAGACATCCATCCATATGGACAGATAGATCTAAATGGAGAAAAATGGGAAACAGAAACAGAGTTTCTACAACTGTGGTAGCTGAAGCATTCAGACCCATGTAATTTCTCCAGCTTTTTGTTCCATTTTGTTGTACAAACTGTTTAATTATGGACCCTGTAGGTGGACAGTTTTTGCCAAAGTTAATCTGCTCTTGGAGAAAACATGCTGTGTCATTGTACCCCTTAAAAAGACTGAAATAAGTAACATGAAGCAAACACACCTTGTTACAATCTAAGAGTCATCAGTATAAAATGCAAAGGTTGGGAGGGGCTCAAGAAGTCAACCATGACTGAGATGAAGGAGAAGAAAAATCTGAAATCTCATTATTAGTGATGGTTATGTCATGTTAAACATTCTTTCTAAATTGATTCCTGGTATTTTTTGCTAAGATCTTTATACGTGTTTTTGGATAAGGCAAAACATTGCCACGTTTCTGAAAAAGAAACTGGGGCAAAGAGGTGTGAAGGCTTATATATGTAAAATTTTCATCCCTTTGGGAAGTCCAAGTGAAAGTGAATAAAGCTAGATCCACCATGTGTGCCTAATCAGGGTGAATAACCGATTAGGCATTTAAATATCCCTACAGATCTGGCTTGATCAGTCTGATTTGTTGATGCTCAGCACCTCCAGCTATTAATCCAAAACCTGAAGCACCCGAAATCTGTGAATTATTGAAAAATGTAAGTCCATGGACTGTTTTTTTAAAGCTGTCCATGCAGTAAGAACAAGAATCTGTTGAGTTGAAGAAAAAGAAAAGAAACACCCTAGGAAGAAACCCCACACTTTCTGCGTGGACAGTTTTGTCCCAGGTCACCCAACTTGTTGGATAAGCACTGTTGTATCCATTGAGCCATATTTTTTTACTTTATGGCTGCCATGCCATAAAGCCATATTCTGGTAAAACACATATTGTGTGTTTTATGGTAAAACCATATTCTGGTAAAGACAAAAAGATTTATTCTGAGGAAGTATTAAGGGGACATTTTTTGAGTATATGATTTATCGGATTTGTATGTAAGACAACTGACAGATTTGCTAGACAATTCAGACAATATGGACGCTTCCCCACCAAAAGAGGACAGCACTGTGTCATGCCATAGTTCTGCAGGCTCTTTGCCACCAGGGTTGGCTCCAGAGACATGCACTTCCTGCGTGCTCCCAAAGAGGGACTGTATTGCCACCCAAGACACTCTGTATTTCCAATGTTTTCTTCCTGACTGGGCAGACCAGAGCTTGGCCCTGCACATAACTGTGCACGGCCTGTGTGGGATCATGCACCAGCTGATGCTGGTATTTAATGTCAGGAGCAAGGGGCAAGGAGGGATGGCCTGGCACATGGGACACCAGGGCTGGGAAAGGAGAGGCACTGGACTTGTGCCACGAGGGTTTGTGCCCAAGATAATTTCTGTTTGGCCTTTTCCTGTGTGATTTTGGACTTGCTTCACATCAGGCACCATCTTGCCTGTACAACCCCCAAAAAGGAGGCCCAGCCTACACCTTGGGGTGCCTGAGGAATATGCATGTTCAGGGAGGTCCAAGTGCTCCCCACAATGATGTGGGGCTTGCTGTGCCATGCTGCTGTCTGCAGGCAGAGGAGCCGTGCTCAGCCCAGCTATACATATAGGTATGCATGTATGCATGTACTTGCATAGAGGCATCTGTGCCTTGGCGACCCCAGAGACCCTCTCTCCCTTTGTGGGTGCAAGGTGCCCAGGCTGGTGGGTGGGGAATGACTGCCAGGTGGTGGGACCATAAGTCTCCCTTACAGGGTTGGGCAGTGAAGACCTCCTTGTGGAGGAGGCTGCATGCCCCCAGTGCTCATGGAGGCCCAAGGAAAGATAGAGGTTGCCTGTGTCAAAACTCCAGTGCTATTTGTTTTATGCTGTGACCCTGCATGTCCCTTGGGCAGGACCTGACCTCAACAGTGAAGCACGGTCTTATCGATATCAGATGGACACGATAAATGCTGGATCCAATATCATATGAAAGTGAACTCATGCAGAGAGGAATAATATTGCCTCCTGAATGAAGCTCATTCTCTTGCTCTTAAAAATATACCAAAATTTTCTTTTGGCTGATGACACAGAACACTGCAGAAAAGAGGGATTAGTTCACCTTTCCTTGTGGTATAATAGCCCTCTTTCATATCTTAAATATACAACTGAAGAAACATTATATGTTAATACTTCAGCTAACAATAGCTATTCTACACAGATATGTCTGATATCTACATAACTTCCCAAAGTGGGGGTGGGAAGCTGTCTCTAGCTTCAGCAGGGTTTGAAGATTTGTGTGATACAATAGGTGCATGTAGCAGGAAAAAACAGAGGTGAAGTGTACAAGGAATTAAAAAAAAAAAAGAAAAACAACTTTTCTGTCAGTATCCTACAGGCCAAAGGATTTCTTGTAGATAATCATGGATTAATTGTGAATGTAAAGAAAGAGACACTTTTTTTTTTATCAAAGCTGTTGCCTCAGGGCAAACTCCAGTGCCATGAAAGCCGAAATGTTTTCTTTTATCACCGTTCCTTTTCTGGCACCTGAAATTATTTCTTTCATGTCTGATAGTGAGGAACGAGGCAGCATAGCTCCCCAGAGATGAGCGATTGTTACCATGGTCTCATAACATATTGGCAGCCGATGTGGCATCCATGTACACCTGTCACTCAAACAGGGTGAAATGCAGATGTGGCACGAAAAAGCCTGAGCTCAACCACTTGGAAGCCTCCCCCCCATATGCACGCACACCCCAAAACACACACATGTCCTCCTCAGCCCCCCTCCTCCCCAGGATGTGGCTGTTTTTCAGCCCACACATATGTGAGTGCACTCAGACGTTATCAGGCCTGTTTAATGCAATGAACCTGCATTAGCATTTCTGCAGGGCAAACACAAATAAACAGAAATGCGCCGAAAAAAAATGTTTCAAACAAATTCCTTTGCAAGTCAGGCAGAGAGAGAGAGGGGGAGAGAGTACAGCACACAAATGAGCCATTTTCCTTCATATGGAAGTGAACTAAGACCTTTTTAATGAAGACTCCAAGGCCGGGGAGGGAAGGGGGGGCTGGATGGATGCTTATTTACTTTTTGATTTTCTTCAGGCTTTGGGCAACTCATGTCAGTGTCGTCGCACAAGGCAAGGTGATAAAAGTGTCAAAAGGCAAGCAGATACAATTTTAATTTAATCTTAGGACTGATGGTCTTGGGGGTAATTTGAACCCCAGTTTAAGGCCCAGCATACGGGCAAATGAAGGAGACAGGCAAAACAATTTTTGTTGGAAGATATTGTATCTGGTACGGATGTGGGACAGGTCTTCTGCTAGGGGTGGGACATGACTCCATTAGAAGAGGAAGGAAGTAACACACATGCGTGGCTCTAAGGTTAACAAACGTGTTGAGGTGGACTGGATTTGCCCATGTGAATGACCTGACATTTTTGGTCAGTGAGACAGAAAGTATAGTACAAAATGAAATGCAAACCCTCTCTTCTCTCTCTCTCTCCTTTTTTTTTTAAGCAAATTACCAATTTAGCTCCTGGGCTAAAGTAAATAGTGCACTGCCATTTTTTTTAAAGGGAAATATGACAAGGAACCCAAATGCGTTCATCTTAGATTTGTAAATCCATTGCTTTATTGAACCATTTGTCCATTCTTATAAGCTGATTTATAATAACTGTAATGTGATTCATCATGTCATCTTGTAAATAAATGTGACACTTCATTAAACACAGTAATCAAATTTAAGCAGTCCCACTTTCATGTTAACAACTGAGACCTTTACAATTCTATTGCTCTGAAGATACTCCTACTCTAATGAAAGTAGCATCAAGCAAAGAATAAAATGTAACAGAGGTAGATTTCTTAGAGGAGTAATGAAGAAACAAATATACTTTTAGTAAGTAGCCAGTAATGAAATTAGTAATGGCCTGAAATTTACTGTAACAGTGGTTTTACAAGACACTCCTTTTGGGGTGTTTTATGTTAGTAAGGAATGGACATCTTGGAAAATCTGTTGTAGGATTAACAAAACCCTTTTAGAGCCTGAATTTCAGAAAGAATTTTTTCGTGCTATTTTTGTGTTTGCCATCTGGAATGACACTGCAAGCTGGCAAATACAGGAATAATGTGAGATATTTCCATCACATAGAGTTAGCTACGGATTCATCAGGGAATGTAAGCATCTGAACATCAGTCAGATACTCATAATTATCTCAACTTTGACCTGTTTTGAGGGATCAAGCAGACCCTGTATTAAAATTAACTTTTGCTTTCTTTCAGAAAACGGTTGCCTCCATCTCCTGAGGGATAGGCATTCAAATCAAGGAAAATTCAAAGAAGTACAAATGGGAAAGTAAGCACAGAATACAGTTTTTCTCTCGTGGTTGGGGGTGATTTAACATTTTAACAACAGCAATTCTAAATTGTGAGCCAGATTTGCAGGTGGAGTAAATCACTGTGAATTACCTTGGTTGAAGATTTGGCCTACAGTCCTTAATTATGCCCTCTATTGATCAGTTGTAAGGAAAAGGCTTATTTCCATGGCCCTCCTCTCATACTGATACTATTCTAGAAATAAGCATGGAATTCAAGATCAGAACATTTGGTGTTTCAAACCGGAATTTGGGATGAAAAAGCAAGCAAAAGAAAGCTATGCTATTCTAATCAGCATTATTAGGATTTTGGTGCACTGCAAGGCAGAATCTCTGTTTCCTATTCACACAACTCTGTTCTTTGTTTTACCCCTGGTGAAGTGGAAGCAATCATCACACTTGGAAACTGAGATCCATTTCAGTTGCAGCCTGGAATATCAAATGTGACCGTCCTTTCTGAAGTTTATGCTCATGTATAGCTTGACCACTAAAGTCTGATTTAGTGTTTCAAACAAAATTGGAGTCTGCTAAAATTGAAGACAGCTAAAGATAGCATTTTAAGCAGACTGAAAGAGAGCAATGGGAACTGCATGAAAGACAGTCCTCAGAAACAGGAGAGGTGTTGAAAGGTAGTGAAGGCTGAGCTCCAAAATGGAAAAGCCCTAAGTATACGGGCATGATAGTAGAAAGTGCCAAGGAAATTCAACTCCAGTAGAAACTAGGGAATATCTATCACTGTCTGTTAGAGGGTGCCCAGCACTTTCAAAGATCCGTATGTTAAACATCTAGCTTCATATTTCTAGTGGGAGAATGGAGGAGGTCTCTGCATTGAAAGTGAGAGGCTGACAAGCAGAGAGGACCAGAAAAGATGAGACTGTCTGCAACCAGAGAAACAGAATATGGGCAAAATGATGAAATGGCAAAATAAGAGAAAGAAAAAGAAGGAAGGTTATTTCATGTCTGTTTCATACAGAAAAACTTGCTAGAACAGGAAAACAAAGAGAATGTGCTTGAAAAATTTAATCTAAAAGAAATGAAATGACCTTTTCTGGGGACCTAAAACAGTCCCTGAACTCTGTCAAAGTTTCTAGTTCAGAATTAAAGAATGGATAAAGTAGACTTTGGAGCTCACCTGTTGTAACACGAGAATCCTCAGATGGAAACAAATTGATTCTGGGATGGGGTAATAAATGGTATTTGTTAAACAGCCCTTATCGAGGAAAAAGCACTCTTAAGGAAAAGTGTGGAATGAACATCCAGTCTCAAGGAAAAGGTTAGGGCTGCTTAATTTTAATTAAAAGTCATCAATAAAGTCAAATCTTCAGAAAGGATTTGGCAATATTTGGATTGCATCTGAGAACTGTTCTCACCTGCATTGTACCACCTTGATATGCAGCAGTGAGAAGAACAGAAATATGATCCTAAACAATTTCAGTTGTAGTGCTTCTAGGTAGTCTTTGGAACAATAATCTTGTAACTATGCTCTGTATTGAAAAGTTGATTTCAGGATGCCTTTCATCAGCAGATCAAGCAAGCCCAAATATTTGAAGCTTCATCCACAATCTCAGCTATCTCAGATGTGCCTGCTACTTGTTAGTGCTACTCCATATCATGCGAAGGATTCCTTCTGCATTGGTTGGCTCTGGATGCCAAGAACAGCTGAATGCTGATGAATGAAATGTGAGGTATTTGGTGTGAAAGACTTAGCTGGTCCTCATCTTGTCTTAGAGCAGTAACTGAATTCTGCATTATCAGGACCTACTGTTAAGTTCATGCATTGTGAAGCAGCAAAATGGCTCGATGCATATGGACATTTTGTAGCAGCCTGAACAATTTCCAGAATGAAATCGTATAATTCAGAGGTCCAGCTGCCTAGAGGATCTGTAGCATTGAGAAAGACACACAGATTTTGTCCTGCAATAAGTGGAGAGGCATGTAGAACTGCAGTGGTAAAAGGATCCAAAAAGTCCACATCATCTCCTGTAATTGCATAAGAGTTAGAATACACTTCTTTTGCTAGCTTTTCTTTTTTTCTTTTAAACCAACTGCTAACTAACTTTGCTATTTCTGCACTTGTCTTGATGTTCATAAAACCAGTGACTGGCACTGTTCCATGTCTGGCCGTTGAAGTGCAGAGAAATATAATTGTAGGCTGACTGAATATACATGATGCTGTCAAGCATTGCTGCTTGGTGGCATTAATATTACTATTATTTATTGTTTACCTATTTAATGACCTTATTGATATTATGCACTGTTAGTACTACTAATTATAAGACAATAAACATAATTTATAAACAGTTTATAGTGAAATGTATGTGATTAGTGACAATACCTGAAACAGTTGCAGATTTTGTGTGTGCATGCCACAGATGATTTTAAATTGATATTTTCATGATATAAGTCTGTTTTGATAAACTTAGGCATCAGCAAGTGACCTACATAGAACCATTTTTGTCTTCAGCAGAGAACTGATCAAAGCTATAATTATGGTGTGATTACCTTGTTTTTAACTCTAGTTAGCAAAAAAGAGAGAAAAGAAAAAAGAAAATGAAAAGTCTCTCATAAATCAGACCTTTCAGGGTATGACAGCTCTAGTTTTTTCTCTGGCTGTACATTATTTCTTTAGCTAGCACTTAAGGAATTTTAGGCCATTTCCTAACAGACGCTGACCATCTTCTGACTATCCTTGGCTTTCAGGACACAATCTATTTTCCTGAAAGGAAATCTTTGCCCAAAGTGTCCATTTTGCAGTCTTTAAACGCCTAAACCCACTTTGATAATGGCACTGTGTTGCTGTTTCAGGAAATACTGCAGATTTGATGTTGCTCAACTGAGATCTGACATAGGAGTAATGGGAGTGATCTTCGCTCAGGGTCAGGGTCAGTTTTCTCAGTGAGAATCAGGACAATCTGCAAAAGGAGTCCCCACTCTCTGTGGCTTTTGGAAGCACGCCGTAGTTAAGCCTCCTCTCCCTGTCGTGTGTCCTCGTAATTTCCAGAGTGAAAACATCCTCTCTCTAAGCCCAGTGGGACCCACAGGAGGCACATGCATGGTGCAGTCTGGCTGCAGCCTGTGTTGCCCCACGTCCTGCTAGTATTGCCACATTTCCAGCACCAAACCCTGGGTGGGCTGCAAAAGCCACAGGAGGAGGGGAGAAGCCTTCATACTGCTGTCAGGACCAAGGCAGCTGGTTTAAAATTGACTCAGAAATGCCCATAGAAACAACAGCTCTGACTTCTTCATAGCCATGCCCAAACCAGCTTCTCCATCAATGTTCACCACTTTAATTTTCTCAGCTGCAGGTAGTGGCTAGGAAAAATTACGTATTTCTGTGTAAAATTTATAATTAAAAAGTATTCTTTGTAATGAAAACTGTAGAAATTTGGAACTTTCAGCATAAACACTGCACTGTTTGAGAAAGCTGCTTCTAGCAATAGGAGAAACTCTTGCCAAGAGCCTGCACATGTAAGTCATGAAGGAAAAAGGGCTGATCCTGTCAGTCCTTTTATAATGCCCTTCATTTCCTACCTGTTGCTGCTTGCACAGATCTGTTTTTTAATGTACTTAAACAGCAGTGGTGACCTGTGGGAAACATGCCCAGATACCTGCATATTAGGATTTTTTTAAGGGTCTTTTTTTTCCCTTTAATAACAGCAGAGTGACTAGGACTCAGGATTTCATTATGTAGGCAAAAGTCCTGTAACTGCTGAAATCAAGGTCTGTAAACAGCCAAGGTATTACAGTGTCTTTATATGGGGGGGGAAAGTAATAGAGCAGAAGTCTTTTTTACGCCAATGTAAACACCTTTTCAGCACAGAATACTATCTTCAACATTGATGCTAAGAATCAAAAAGTAGTAGGAGGAGAGAAAATTAAAGGAGAAAGTTGGAGTAATAGAGGACCAGGAAATGAAAGAGTAGAAGAACAGAAAAGGAGCAGGGAGAGGCAGTATATTGAACCTGAATGGGGAAAGCACAAAATGAAAAATATAATACAGGCCTATTTTTATACTGACATGAAAAATTCATCTTGGTGGATTTGCAAGCAATTGTGAATCCAAGAGTGTCCACTAATTTCTGACCTTAAGATCAGCATGTGATAAACTATGTTATACTCATTCATATACATATCATTGTAAGAATTTTATTTAGTAGAAAAATAGAGTTACATGCACAGGATTAGCAGGGGTACTTCTGCAAAGGCTTTACCCAGAACAGCTTCTTCTAAAATCTAAAAAGATGATAGTATTAGAAGGTGAGCTGAAAAGAAAGTTTTTCCTGAACTCGATTTCTTGGAAAACACAGATCTGACCTTCCATCCTCTCTGAGAATTACTGACTTATCAAGATTTACTCCATTGATATATGCTCTGAATGGAACTGGATTTATTTGAACGTAAGTGTAATTATATGTAAGTACTATAATTTTATTACCACGATGCTATAGCTATTGATTACAGATAATTGTCTGAAGTCTACAGATATGGTTGCATAAAGCTGACAGCTAGTATCATCCGTTAGGTGTCATCTCTCTGTGCTACTGGAGGAAAATGAAATCAGATTTTAAGAACACCATCTTATTTCAATAGATATCTGAAATACAGAGGGTGAATATCTTACTCTATACTTTCTAAAGTGAGAAAATTTAAACTTGATTCTGAAAGTGCCTGTAGAAATGTAACTGTGGGAATGATTTTCATTATTGTCTCTCAGTGTCTCAGATCAAATGTATGCAGTTTACAAAAGGTGTTTCTGTTGGCCTAGAAAGGAAAGTCATTCCTTACTTGGGGTCATTCTTTGTAACAGAGATTATACAGGCCAAATTCTGCTTTACTTACTGCTGAATTGTCTTCAGATTTGTCTCATAGCTCCAAAGATACAACTTTCTTATACTTCATGCAAAACGTTTATAAGAAGAGAGTTTAGACCTGCAGTTAGAATTTAGCTAACCATTACCTCGAAAGGTAAATCAAAACATTTTGAAGTTTGCGGTTCTGAGTCTTTGTGTACATTTGTGTTGCTGAAGTTTGAAATGCAAAAAAGAAATGTCAAAATCTTCATGGAAATATTATCCCACTTTCCAGGCAATTCTAAGCTTCTGTTCCCAAATTAGCCGGACTGTCCTCCTGATATGTGAGCTATAGCATGTTATGCTGAGAGGATGAAAAATTTTAGAAATGTGTTCAAAATCTGCAGAAATTCATTGGTTCTGGCTGTGGTCAGGAACAGGAAGCAGGACTGTTGAGTAGAAAAGTCTCTTTCTATATGATTTTCCCACTGCGTTGTAATTATATTCAACACTTGTGGAAACTGGGGAAATAGGAAAAAAATGTGAGGTTGAACCTTGCTTTCCCTTAGTTATCTCCTTGAGCTGTCAGAGAGATTTGGAGACAAGAACTGAGGGAAGCCTCGGCACAGCCGCGTGCAGCTCCTACTGAAACGAAAGGATTGCTAGAGCCTCAGCATTTCGTCCCATCGGAGTGGGGTCACTCACAAAACACCTCTCGCACTAAATATGAATTCGTAGCCAGGCCTATCACGAGCTCCCAAACTAAGTCAAAAGTCATGAAAGTATGACAGGCAAAGAGTTTCTGGGCTTCAGATATTGCTGGTGTACTGGGGACCACTGCTGAAAAGTGTCCTACATGTGTAATATATATTTGCTCATGTAAGGATGAGATGTCTGCTGTCTGTTAAAGGATTTGTCATTTCATTTTATCTACCGTACCTGCCTTCTGCCCATTATTCCCAGTTATTTCAGTCTGTTGTAATCTCTTAAAAGATTAAAGAAGCCAGCACTAAAATGTCAAAGTTGTATATCCTTTTTGTCTGAAACAGACCCTTTTCAGGAGTATTTTAGCGTGCAGGGCAGCCCCGGCACAAGGCATGGGCTTCCCAGACAGCTCTCTGCTGCCCAGGAACACCCAGGCACCTGGACAGAGAGTCTGAGCCCATTGCTCGTCCCCTCACCCCTGGTTTTGCCTCCCTGGCACTGGAGGAGAACCCACAAAGCCCACTCCGGGGTGGGAAGTCAAGGGTTTTTCACCCCACTCCTTCCTTCTGAGGAGGAGGGTGCCCAGCACGGGCAGGAGGGGGAGCACTGGTACCAACCCCCAGCGCTGGGGAGGGCTGAGCCCACAGGCTTCATCGCTGCAGCTGAGGAATACCCTCTGTCTTGGTGTTGTTCAGAGAGAAAGGTGCTGGAAGTTTTTTTTTTTTAATCTTGATTTTTCAAATTAAGATAAGGTATTTGACCACACATTTGCTACGGGGAAAAAATTGGTTTTGCTTACATGATTGAGTTGGTGTGATCTTCGAGCTGGGTGTTGCCTAAGCGCCCAAGGTGGCAATCACCTCTTCCTCTATTGCAGAGAAGTACTCTGAGCTACTGTGTTAGCCTCATCCAGGTCCGCTGAGTGCTAGCGCAAGCAAGTAATAATAATAGCATGATGACGTGTGTCTTTCAAAGCACGAAATGGCCGCTGCAGGTGGTGACAGTCCTAAAAAATGGAAACTGCAGCCTTTAAAAGCTCACCAACTTTTTAATGAGACTAGGAAATGGTAGAGCAGAAGTCCATTCCCTAGATGATGAGAGCAACACGGGTAGGAAATGTACTAACCTAACCCGCTCTCCTTGCAGCCTGCAGCCTGGAGTCCTCCAGGACTCCCAACTATGCAGGGAAGAAGCCAGGAACGCCTCCTTTGGGACCACAGCTAATTAGAATATCCCAAAATCCAATGTCAAAACCTGGCCAGAAGCCTTAAAGAGAAACCTCAGTTTTAATAACTGGATTAGAGTAACTGCACAGCCATGAAGAATTTCTTCATGTGGGTAGCTTTTACATTTCAGGGGAAAGGGAGTTCTGTGGGGCTTTTTTTGGTGTTGTTTTTAGAGGATCTTAACGAAACCATGAAGCTGTGGCTTTCTGTTTGGTTGCAAAGTCTATGACATTGAATCAAGTAAATGTCTGAGAAGCAGCCTTCAAATCTTTTCATTCACTTTAATTTTTTATACACTGAACTCTGAAATACGCTGATGGAATAACGCAAAAATATAGTGTCTATCTTTTATGCTGCTTTTGTCACTAATACAGTGGCAGATTGTGGAGAGGTTCATACTGTTGTCAAGTATGCCTGTGTTCAAAATAATAAAATTCCAGCAAAAGCAAGGGACTAGTCATGCAGAAGAACCTAAAGGTTTCCTACCTATATGGTAAATTCCTTCTGCTAGCAAATAATGGTGAACTATTTATAAATGCTGTTTTCTTCTACTTCTAAAATTTGCTTTGCTTATTGCAGTGTAGGCAACACCAATTAATATGTAAACTAACAATCTGGGATACTACTTTCCAGTAGCAGAATAGCCACTTTCCTATGGTGCTCCTATACATTTACCTTTAAGACCCTGAATCCTTTTGAAATTGATGGAATTGCGCATTTGTTTAAGATGAAGCACGTGCTTGACTGTGTGACTGGACTCAGGCAAGGACGTGATAGCATATTAGTCAAAGGTTAGTCACACGCTTGAAAACACTTGGGGAAGACTTCATCACTTTTCACAACATGAGAGGCGCAAAGGTTACAAGTAGGCAAATACCAGCTTAATATTTTACAACAGACATTTACATCAGCACTGGTATTTCCCTTTAAAAAAAAATCTTATTAGAATGTTTTATCTAGACCTCTTTTTATGAGATGTTAATAGAGTCTTTATAAAACCATGGGTTAGTTAAAAACTTCTCTTAGATGACGGTGTCATTACTGGTGGGCCCATGCTGCTCTTTTGGCATTCATCAGCTGGAGGCAAGTGGGCTGTCTCATGGGGAGTTGAGAACTTGCAGGTTATCACTTTGATTAGCTGCTGTAGGCAACTGGTGGCTACTGTAATTGCCTCCGCAAGACTAAGATGAATATACATTTCCTCTGACAAGGAAACGGTAGGAATATATGCCTAGTGGAAGCTTTAGGTTCCTATAATGCCATGGAGATCAAATTAAAAAAGGAGAGAGAGAACCTGTTGCTATAGTACTTCATTAATTAAACATCAATTTAGAAAATACTATGGCATTGACAGGTTTGGGACTGGCTGCTGATACTGTTTGGCAGGGACAAATTTTCAAGTGTGTTAATGTGCAAGGCTTACGAAAGATAACAATAACGCTGTAATTGGGAGGCTGCCTCTTTAAAATATTGGTTTAAATTACAGTGTACAAAGTCAGCCTAATGATTTAAGTATTTTTAAGTAAGTATTTTAAAGTAGTTCGCTCATTAACAGCCATCTGTAGGCAGTACTTCCAGCAGGCGGAGAGCGGTGAAGGGAGAGGAGGGGAAGGGGAGCAGAAACTTTTGCACTGCTTGAATAGCGCAGGTCTGGGCTGGAGAGAAGCAGTTCAGGGATGACAGGGAAAAAATGGGAAACCAGGAGCCAGCACTGCAGCTGAGATCCAAACAGCCTCCACATTCGCCTTCTCTCCCAGTTTTGATTTACATTAGCATCCTGTGTTGTTCTCTTATTTCTTTCCTTCTTCAGAAACCTTCTGCTTGTTTCTTTGGGAGATGTGCCAACTGTCGGGCCTTGGCGGTGGAAAAAGTGCAGGAGCTCAGCTCCTGGCAGCTCCAGCTCCTCGAAACACTGCGGGTATGTGAGCCGAATGGCAAATGCTGGGATGAGGTGTTTCGAGAGGGGGCCAGCCAGCCCCGCCACCGCTGAACCAGACATCCCAGCACGATGCCCATGCTGTGCTGGGAAGTGCTCGGGGGAGCGGGCACAGGGGAGGGGACCTGCCCTGCTCTCCCATGGTCACCATCATCATCTGTCAAACGAGCTGTTTGCCTTCAGTCTGCAGGGTGAGGGGAGTCCCTTGACACCTGCAGATGGGCCAAAACCTGTGTAAGTTTTGATTCAGTCCTGGTTTATTTTCTGCTTTGTGTGGACACGTGCTGTTTTTGCCCATCCTGAAAATTATCTGACCTTTCCCGGCAGGCAGTAGCCCAACAGTATAGAGGCATATCGAACAATGAATCCAACCAGCCACATTGTCTTCTCTTTTCCAAAAGCACTAGTCTGTAAGGGGCAATGAGGTGGCACCAGCATCACCGAGAGTGAAATTTGGGCAAGTACCTCTGAATCAGGAAAGAAAAACAAAAGGCTGAAGGGCACTGATTTTTTTTCTCTTTTGTTGCTAAGATAGCTGCCATTAATACTTCTGGAAAAGACAGGGTGAGAAATAAAAAAAAATCCCTAAAATCAGCTTTGATATCAGTTTTTAAGCCATTGCATCATCCTGGGGAATTATCATATCATAGCTCTGGAACTGAACATGGGATATTTTACAAGGGAAAGATTTTATTAAAAGCGTTATGTTTTCATATAGAAAAAATTGAGCGGAGAATCCAGTCTATATTCTTTCTCTTTCCTCTCAGGAAAACAAGTTGGGTATTTGGCAATCACATTCTTCAGGATAAAAGTGGTGTGTGTGCTTTTCACACATTTTCTGCATAAATATTTTGAGGTTCCTGTAAAACAGGACAACTGCTTTTTTTATTCTTCATGAATCAGCCCCTATGTTTGAAACAAATCATTGCAGCAACAAGGAATGACAGCATGACAGCCTAGTAGGTTATTAATGGGAGTGACAGCCTGCAAATCAGAAATCATGGCAGTGCATCTGTATGAACAGCAATTTGTGCTCAGTTGAATAACCAGGAAATCCAGAAAATCAGAAAAGGTTGGGGGAGAAGATGAATCAAACAGAAACATTTTTAGATAACCCAAACTTTCTAGAAGTAATTGGCATGTCGGGGGAATAGCAAAAGTTTAGTAGTACCAATACTTAGGTTCACATGTGTTTGTTTTGATGCCCACTAAAAAGCTTAAAACTAGACAAAAGAAATGAGGGAAAATGTAAAAATGTTGAGGATTTTTTATTATCTGTTATAGTGATATCATCAAGAAAATTAAATTGCAGCCTACTTAACTGCTTTATCATATTTTGCTAACAAATTTTATTCACCGTGTATTCCAGATATTCACATAGTAGAACTCAGTAAGCTGAATGTTGGAAGTTCTCCACAAAGGAAAATCTCTGTATAATTCATAAATGCAGGTCCTTTGCTTTTTCTACCCTCTGGTTGAGTTGTTCTGTATAAGAAAACAGAGCAAAATCAAACTTTCTGTTTCTCTCTCGTATGTAATAGAAAGAAATGGTGCTATGGAAAGTATGGGTTAGCATGTTTCCAGTCTTAGTTTATATACAAGTTTATGGAGAAACTCGCCATGGACCTGTAGAGGTAGGATTAAATTGTCCCTGTAGACATTTTAAGTTTTTCTAGATGTTCCTAAAATTCTCCTGATGGGCATCTGAACCTGAATTTACCATCTCACTGTTAATGGTCACTGATACCAGTCATCAATAATTTTATAGTGTACTTCTCACTAATGATTAGCTCAGCAGTGCAGTCTCAATATTTTCATGAACTGAATGAACTCAAAAAGGGGTTTTAGTTGTATTTATGTATAAATTGCTATAAATGACCTTCTAGGATCAGAGATAATAAAATTCTGACTTCGGTCCCAATCCTGAAAGTGGAAAATTTGGCTGATGTAAACCCCAAATTGGAGGTTTCTGCAACATATAGACTTTAAACTTGTGCATCTCAATCTAGATTTTACTCTTTCAATTAGTGTCAGTTGTTTCACCTAAGGGATACCAATCCCCCACTGGTACATTCCAGCCATACTATTACTTGGACAGTAAAACTTTCCTTTGATTTATGTGTTCAGTGAGGACTGCAAGCTCTAGGAATATGAATCTCTTTTTACAGATACATGTTAAGCACAGTAATCTAGCTTTATTATCACACAGTGATTGCTAAAAGTGTGAAATCCTGAACAAGGTAAGTCCAAGGAAGGTCCTACCTTCAATTCAGAGGAGCAATAACTTTATTCGCCATGAAGAGCATTTACGTGATGATCAGGTCATCCATACCTGAAGCATAAAATCTCAGTGCTCCAAAGGAAGAAAAAGAGACAAACCACATACAGTTATATGCAGTCAGAAGCCCCACACCCTACACTATTCCTTCCTCCCCAAAGCAGTTAACTATTCCCTGCTTTGCCTGCCTGTTTAATTTTAGTATAAAGATTACCAAAAAAATGTATCTGATAAACCTCAAAATCCATTTTGATCTGTGAGGAATCTGCTGCTTTTTTTTTCTGGTTTTGATTGTTTCTGATAGCTTTTATTTTCTAATAGTGTTTTTTTTTCTTTGCATTACCAAGCATGCAGCCTTTGAATTTCATGTTTAGGTTTTATTTCCAATGGTACACTAGCAATTTGGCATCTCTTCTTCATCAGCCTTTGTGTTTGATTTGCGTTAGAAGTTAGCATACTGCTACGGGTAACCCCCAGGCAGTGCTATCATTCTGTTCTTGAAGTAGAAAAAAAAAAAAGTGTATGCCTTTTTGGATCACTAAAAAATAAAATAAAATGAAACTAACTCAGAAGAAAAACCTCATTGGTTGAAAAGCTTTTTAATGTCAATACAAAATATAAACAAAACGTGATTTCTGAATGAAGTATCAAGACAAATAATCCTCTTGCCCATCTGTTATACTAAAATGGCCGCTATGGTATTATGTTGTGAGGGTACATGTGCCAGTAATGGATGAGATAAAAGCAGACATATGCTAGCAAGAAAGAATAAAAATTGTTCATAATAAGTTATGAGCTGAACCAGTATGGAGAAATATATTCAGACATGAGAGTACAATATCTGCCAATCTATGTGTAAAGCAGATATTTCCATACTGCATATAATTGTTCGAGTTGCTTAGTGCCTTCATCCCAAAGGACCTCAAGAATGCAACATATCACCAGCATCACCCTGGGTAAGGTTAATCTTAAATAAAGACTTCCTCACTTGCCTTAGAAACTGCTCATGAATCTATCAAATGACCTTTGTGATTACTTGGCATTCTTGGAACAATTTCAACTTACCTGTGAATATGGTTTAGGGTTTCACCAAACTGAAAAACAACTACTCTGCTTTTAAGGAATAAAGAAAATGAGAAAATATAGCCTTTTCTGGTTTATCTCTGTAAATTTTGTGGAGCTGTACATGAGATAGATTGAAGTAGAGTAGAGATTGCCTCTTGCCTTTGCAGATCGAAAGATTGGTAATGACTGAAAGCCACAGCACCTGGAAGTCCATGGTTTGTATGAAATAAATGGGTCTTCTTACTTACAGTCCTGGCAAACTTCAATTTGTCTGAAGAATAACTAAAACAAAGATGGTGACACAGAAGCTCCTTCATGCTCTGCTGCCAATGAGCCTTGTCTTACCCTCTGGAGTGGAGTTGGTTGAAAAATGGTATTTCCTACAGGAAATTCCAAGAACTTAACATATGGATTCACTCCAAATTGAAACAAGTCCAGTTCTCAGAATTTTTCACAAAATGAAGCTTTCCAAAGTATTTCATTTTGATTGCACTGAAATAATGCAAGATTCACATTAAAATCTCCAGAGTCACCAGCACTGGGAACTGTAGGTGACTACAGAGCTGAGATAGCATATTTCCTGGGCACCTTTACAAATGATGCTCCATTTGATCCCTGGCCTGATTCTAAAGCAGACCTATATTCCGCAGTTAAGCTGACACTGCAGAGAAAGCATTGAGAGGAGCGATGTGTACAAACACACACAACATCCGCAGCAGTCAGTTTGCCTTCTTCATGCCATTAACCTGGGGAATCAGTTTTGCAGCCCATAGACTGGTCCTTCCACAGAGACTGAGCTCTTGAGCAGTGGAGAGCCTCACCAAATTTGTACCACAACAGCTTAGGTAACCTCAGCAGGCCTTCACTACCCACCAGGTAAGTTTTTCTGTCAGCGCCCTGTGCTTTCGTCCGTGCCATGCCCAACTGCACATTATGTCTTCTCTTCAATTCCCATTCTGCTCTGGAGCACCCAGCAGTAGCTGGAAAATCAGTGTGCTGAGGATGGTGCTTTCTCTCCCAGCTCCTACTGTGTCACCGTTTCCTCATTGTGTACGTTCAGATTTTTTCACCTTTTCCCGTTTGCAGTATACTAAGGCTGCAAATTCTGGGGGGGAAATACTGGGTTTTAGTACTTGATAATATTGTGCCTCAGCACTGCAAAGTAGGCAGTTGTGTTCGTAACAAGGCAGAAATGAATCTGAATGAAGTATCAAGACAAATAATCCTCTTGCCCATCTATTATACTAAAATGGATTGCTGCTGACCTGAGAATATGATGAATACGGTGAGTAAAACTGTGTTCAAATTTGGCGGGAAAGGGTTAAGTATCTTTTGTTTTGCAGAAATGCAGTGTTTTATAGCACTAAGTGTATAAGACAAATGTGAAGTAATTGATTTAATTCAATTTTTCTTTTCATCTATAATGTCCATTGCAATGTCTATTTTGTTATGGACTACTCTTCAAAGACTGATGGGGGGATGAAGGAAAGGACGAATCTAGCTAGGTGTTCGTCTGTTGCAGGGATATGTTGAGAACGAGACATATGACACTGGAACCTGCCAAAGTCAAGGATCCTCTAGGAAAACCAAACTCTACGGATCATATCTGAGATCCAGCAGGAGAGAAAACTGACTCTGGTAACCCAAACAACACAACTGGTGATTAAGTATTGCTGTGTCCT
>VYZW01019415.1:718-35670 GCA_013401315.1 Balaeniceps rex | reverse complement strand
AGCTGAGATGGAAGCTGGGGTGGATAGAGGGGTTAGGTTGCTGTCTCCAGGAGGTGTTTACCTGCCAGGTTCTAATCCCATTGCTGCCCCCACATTGTCAGGGAGCTTTCAGGGACTTGCTTGCAACAACCATGGTTAGTGAATGAGATGACTCAAACTGGCCTTCCTTAGGTATCAATTTGAAATGCTCAACCCATGTAACTGCTGTTCTTTTCAGTGCAGGTATCCCTTTGGGTGTTGGAGTTGGGAGTAGGGGGTATCCAAGACACGTGAAGTGTCATTGCTAGGATTTCCCTTTGTGTGTCCAAAGAATGTCTAGGTTTAGCTTGTCATCAAAAAGGAACATTATCATTAGGGGATTAAGGGGAAGAATTGTAAAGACTGAAATTACTCAGTGGACTGCTGCAAGTTCAGAGAATTGTGTTAAAAGATTGAGGGAGACAATTTTAACTTTATTTTAAAATATTATTTTCTGTATCTCTTTGAATGGGTGGGAATTATATGGGTGATTTTTCACCTAGAAGGGACAAATTTCAGATTAATGGAGAGGCTTTTTTGTTGATCTGGAATCGGCTATGGGATTGGAGAGGATTGTTCCAATGAAAAAAATGAAACTGTGTCTTTTGGTTTGTCCTGCATCTGTTATTGTGACCCTGTCTACCTGCAAATCCTTGAAAACCCCTTTCTCCAGTACACTGATGAATAATGTCTATGAATGTGGTTGCCTACATCATTCAGAGGGGCTGTTATTGTTATCCTTAGACTGCTGCTGGTGAGGCTCTATAAATAACATTAAAAGACTAGCCCAAGGAGGATGGAAGGGCCTGCGATCCAGGGTGTGGATCCATTGTGGACTATCCGTGACTTGCTGTATGTTCATGCTTCCTGCTGAGAGGTATCTTGACATCCTGAATTGCAAGCTCCTAAAGCAGACCATGCAGCTTAGCAGAGGCAGCCTTGTTGCTTCTTGGGTATCCACAATTCCTGTGCTGGGCTGCTCAAGTTGAGAGATCCTCTGTGCCAATTTAGGATTGCCACACCTATGGGAACGGAAAGTTTTGTTAGGTTTGCCAGCTACCCTGAAATGTGTCTGAGCTCTAAAGAGACATTGGGATGAAAGAATGTATTTACCTCTCAACAAATACTAGCATCCATCCACCTATATTTTAAATAGTTTCTGAGAAGATTCAGAGAACTTCCTGCTATTTGTAACTTAACGAGGAATTGAGTTTTAGTGCTATTTGGGCAGAAATGTTAACTGCCTCATTAGCTTCTGTGATGGTGATAGCCTGTGGGCCATCATCCATCCAGACAGTAGGTAGCATGTGTTTACCATTTACCTATAAACATAATAATTGTGTCTCTTAGAAGGACCACTCCTTCTTGGCTCAGTGGAGTACAGTGTTCAACACAGCTCTTATAACTGAAATATATTTCTATATAGAGTTAAAAATAGACATCTATATTTTATATAAACATGCAAGTGAGAGGGTTGAAAGGAATTGACTCTAAGGGTATTTGACTGAGATTACACATAAATGGTAGCCAAGTAAGTTTGGGGGTAAACACTATTAAAGAAAGTTTGAGGGACAAAGAAGTTAAAAACCCCTCATTCAATGAAGCCATAGACATCAGTAGTCAATTATTTGACTTACACTGTGTTCCCTACTGTACAAAGATATTGAGAAAACAGAATCCACTCACAAGCAATGATGTGTGCAGATGGACTAAGGCTGCTAGAATATGAGACTGGAGTAGATTTAATCTTAAACCAGCAGTGAGAAGGTGAGTCAGTCTCTTTAACTGTGACTCAAAAGATAATCTTGCTTTTACTAGGAAAAACAGATTTATTTGTTTGCACCACATTGATTTGTTAATTTTGTAGGAATTGAGCCTTTGAGGTTCATTTTTGTCATAAACATGCAAGTGGTGCGTATATGTTGTAATGAATGGTTTTAATAGAGTTGATCAGGAAGTGTGTGTGCCTTACTGCTAATAACACCAATCCAACTGGAGAGGCTACAGAGACAAGCAACTGTTGTTGTGGCTTCTAGCAAGGGTTCCCTGCGGGCAGGGAGCAGATGGGAGGTGGGGGAGGCATGTGAAAATGGGAAAAGGAAGCAGGGAGTTGGGGGAAAAGATGGATTCCACATTGAATCATGATTGCTCTGTTGTTTTCTTGTATAAGCCCAAAATGCCACCCCAGTTGCTTATGGTGGGAGAGATCTTGCAGGAACCAAAGGTCCTAGCAGAGTCATGAAAGGGCCAGTTAGCCCTCTCTCTTTACATCTTTGGCGCTCCAGGTTGTTGGCTTTCAGACCATTTTAGATTTTTTTTCTGACTTACTGTTAGCAGCATGGCCCCGTGATGTTTTCATGTTCCTTCTAATAAGTTCTGCATCACCTGCTTTTTGCTGCTCACTTTCTTGTCTTGAAGCCATGGAGTACTGTAGGGAAAACGCTTCAGACAGACATGATACACTGTTCAGGATGAGGGTCAACCTGAATTGTTCCTATTGTATATTCTCCATGGTTTGAGGTTTGCATAATGTTCTCTGGGTTATTTCTGGATAGTGTTGTAGATGTTAATGCTGAGGTTCAGTTATCAGATCCCATTGCAGAAGGTGATGTCTTACAATATAAATGGATAGATTTACAGGAAATCTCAGAGAAATGTGAAACGGGATTAAGAAATGTGTGCCAGTGCAGGACAGTAAGGTTTATACCTACTGGTGACAACTCCAGAACTGCCTGTCTGGTTGAATAGCAACTTGGCACACTCAAAAGCAGTAGTTTATAAAAAAACTATATGGTATATGTGCAGGAGGAAGGGGTAGAATTGGTTCTGACTCACATATGTAGTTGTGATAGCCTTGCCAAACTGTTTACGTTAGTCTGCGTATAGGCTGTGTCGTAACAGAACAGCCAGTAACAATTTTACTGAAACCTTGCTTTTTCATAGGTAGATCTCCAATCCTAGTCACTTAGTAATTTTGTTGAAAACTGAAACTTTGTCAGGAATCTGCTTTTTGAAGTTTTAGTAAAATCACTTAATTCAGACAAGAGTGGCAGGGAGAGTCTTGGCCATGAGGCTGGGAAGGTGTTCAGCTGGGCATACAGCAGGTAACTGTATGACAACATGTAAGTTCACAGAGCCATGTAATGTGTTGGAAGAGGATCGATGATGTGAGGTCTCTTATTTTGCAGCCCAAACTGTGCTTTCTTTGCTGCTTTTATCGCATATAAATTCCTTTGTAATGAGCCATTCCCTGTCATCTCTCATTGCTGCCAGGATTCATTTTTCCATAACGTACACATTGTTTTCACATAATACGTTGTTTTTAATCTCCTGTGGTTATTTCTGTCTTTGTACCTATCTAGGATTCTTTGCTCTACTTCTGTCACTGCAGTTTGCAACACTTTTGCTGTCTTCACATGCTCTCACCCTTTTCTACTCACAGATCTTTAGGAAGATATTATCTGAACGCTAAATAAAACATTACAAGATGTGTTCTCTAGGGAGAGAGAAATGTTAGATGCCTCTAAATAGAGTAGATCTTAATGCAAACAAAAATCTGGGTACAAGACCTGGAGCACAGCTGAGACTAGAGCTTCATACTGTGTGTATTGTGATGAGAGATTTAACACGTACTGAAGAGTTGACAGTCTGAGGCTGTTTCAAGAATTTAACATGATTTTAGAGCTGTTAGTACCAATGATGTAGCCATGTGATACAAAGCACTCTTCTGATACAAGTTCATTTTGATGTTTCAAATTTATTTTTTTTAAAAAAAAAAGACAACCTCCCCAGTCTATAAACCAGCAAGCTTTATTTCGACTCAGATATGGTCTGCTTATATCATTCCAATTTTATGTTGGATTAGGTATCTTTTCTCCTGCAGCTGGCATAAAGCTGATGTAAACTCTCTATTGTGTGCTTTTGCTAACTTGACAGAAATGTGATTGTGTCCATGCCTGATCTAGCTCAGTCATGCCTTATTAAGTGATTTGGTAGCTTAGAGCCAGCATTAATTGTTGTGGAACCTCTGCCATGTTAGGCAAGACAGAAATAAGAAGTTGTCGTTTTCACCATTTCACGTATGGCAAAGGGAGCAAAACCACGTTCCAGTTCAGAGCAGAACTACCCTCCTCTGTCTGAGCTTCCTACTCTGCTGCTGGCTACTGCATATCCTTTCTCAAGTTTAGTACACTGTGTGCTATGATAATGTCTTGTTGAGAAGCCCTTCTGAGTTTTGAGTCCCTCTGGCTGTGTTCGTGTTCCAGGCGACTTACTGCAGTAAGGAATTCAGGAGCCATGGGATATGGTACTGTAATGAAATCCAAGCATGTTGCCCCTGCTGCACTTCTTTGCTTGTTTTACAGTCTCATTGTAGCAACCCAGTCCATTTTGTGTGGAATACTTTGCCCTTTATAAGCCAACAGTCTCTGAAATCCATGGTTTACCATCTTCCTGTTGATTAGGGATTAGTCCTCTTCCTATTACTTATTCTTGCTTGGAGGAGGGGTCTGGCTCAGGCCAGCAATTACATGGATTATTTCTCTTTCTTTTTATGCCTGCTTGAAAAATATAGATTATGATAACATTAAGCTTTATAGTTAGCTGGAAATTGTGCATTTAATAGTAATGTAAGCTTGATCCCAGTGTTCAAAGGGACTGTCAATCCCTGGTTCTCCTTTAAGATAGAGTTAGTGCCAGGTATAGAACACAGTTTGGTGTCCACCCAGCAAACCCACTGTCATGTGTGCGAGGTCATTACAGCAAAATTAGGAAGCCTAATTATTAGAAGTATTGTGTGAGGTCCTGCAGGTCCAACCAAGCAATCTTAACACTGTTTTATCAAGTCCTGGATGGAGTGGGCCACATGCCAGGTAGATCTGCCAGAGCTCCTAGACTGGGAATTAGCCACTGCCCTTAAGGACTCAGTCTGGGGGAAGGGCTGTAGAGGAAGGTGCTGAGGAAAAAGGGGACTTTAGAGGACATCAGGAAAGACCTGAAAGCTAATTCAGGAGTGGCAGGTGAGAAGGCTGTATCTCCTGCTCACATTACCATCTCAGAAGGATCAGCTGCAGCTCCCCTCCCTAGGCGACCCAGTCAGACTCTTAGCAGAATTCACTTGACTCCTTTCCACCAGGACAGAAAAACTTGGGCAGCCATCAGGACCCAGGTTGGGGTTGTGGATCCATCCGGAACAAGGCAGACCTTACTGCCCAGGGTGAGCTGGCCAGCCTGCGAGACACAGACAACCCTGTGCAAGAGAGTTGTGTTTCTGGCAAAGTTACAGGCAACTGAAAGGAGTCTCACAACAGAGAATTCTGGGCAGCCATAAGAGGAAGCAATGTTGCCAGCCTGGCAATAATGCAAAATGCTGCATTTAAGCAGGAGTTGAACACAGGAAAGTCAGGCAATGTCAGTTTTTAACCCCACTTCTCTTCCTCAGTGGATTACTGTGATATGGCTGCTTAGCCTTGCTGGTCTGATCCAGGGCAGTATTGTTGCCTGCTCCTTTTGTGGCAGTGCTGTGGACACAGTTTCACAAAAGGTGGCTGTGGCTGAGCAGCGACTTCTGTAACAGCTCCTTGATCATGCATAGTGGATAGGTGGTGCATGACAGCATGTCTGTCATGCACTGTCAGCTGTTGTACAGTGAGGCATCCTGTTCAGTGTGCATCAAAATAGGAAAAGTCTGAAGCATTCTGAGCTAATGTACAGCTCACCATTGCTCTAATTAATGTATCAAAAAAATAATCTAAGAAACAAGATGACTCCAGAAAGTGTGCTCACACCATGTGGCTGTGGCAGCCTGTTCAGAGCTCCTAAAAATAGCCACCTATGGATCAGAGCCATGAGTGCTAGGACTGAAAATGCAGACATCCTAGTGCTGTAGTCTGAAACCACACTGTACACATATACTGCAGGAATGGGGAAGAAACAGCAAAGCAAAAAATCTAGATGAAGAGGAAATGTCTTGTTTCCCTTCTCCACCTCAACACCAGCAAGATGCTGGTATCCTGGGGAAGATCATCAAACTCTGCTAGGCAGTTCCAGAGTCTGAAATGCAAGAATAAGCTGATATTAATGTTATTCCTCTTTTTGCCCACTTTTATTGAGGGTCTAGCTTCTCCAGTGTGAGTGCATTAGTCATCATCATTGTAATGTTGGTATTGAATATCAGAAGCTTTTCCTACGTTCATTATGCATGTTGGGGACTGTTTTGGTTCCACTTTCACTCGCCTCCTGTCCTGTGCATACAACTCCTAAATGAGAAAATGGAAAATCTAGAAGTAGTTTGTAAAAACATAAAGCAAAAACTGGCGTTTAGGAGAGCACACTGTAAAAGAAAGTTACCTGAATTCCCGATGCTGCCTTACACACTTTTTTCACAGGTATGGTGCTCAACAGACAAAAGTCAGTATAGCACTGCTAACTTGAGTAGAGCAATGCTACCTGGAAAGCTGAGCTTGTAGGGGGCTGCCTCTTTCATCTGGAAATTTACAATCAGTCCTGGGTTTTGTGCCCCAAGCCTTACCTGAGTCCCATAGCAGCATGTCTGTTCTGTAATACAACAGGAAATGACGGGAGATTTATTGACAGCTTTGCATCCATTTAAAAATCAGAGAAAATACCTTCAGTTATGCAATTAGAGATGCTTTCTTTCTGACGATTACTTCAGTAACCCATTTCCTAGAGTCATCTGTC
Source organism: Balaeniceps rex (assembly GCA_013401315.1). Classification (NCBI taxonomy): domain Eukaryota; kingdom Metazoa; phylum Chordata; class Aves; order Pelecaniformes; family Balaenicipitidae; genus Balaeniceps; species Balaeniceps rex. The sequence goes on along the minus strand of VYZW01019415.1, from coordinate 28,953 downwards.
CATTTTTACTCAATAGAGATATGCCCTCCTGTAAAATAGATTTAGGAATTTGATCATGTTCTTGATCTCCCCTATTCTATTGCAACAATCTCCAAAAGGGACATACCAAAATTAAGAACTACAGGAATAGTTTCAGGTGTATGGATGGCTTTCGTGCAGGAAGAAACTAGACCATGAGAAGAGATGATTGAGAGGTGGGTACAATAGAACTAGATATAACTCTGAACAGTATGGGCAAACCAAAAAGGGCTGTGACCAATTCCATGAGGTTCAACAAGGCCAGGTGCCGGGTCCTGCACTTGGGCCACAACAACCCCATGCAACGCTACAGGCTTGGGGATGAGTGGCTGGAAAGCTGCTTGGCAGAGAGGTATCTGGGGGTGTTGGTCGACAGCCGACTGAATATGAGCCGGCAGTGTGGCCAAGAAGGCCAATAGCATCCTGGCTTGTATCAGGAAGAGTGTGACCAGCAGGACCAGGGAAGTCATCCTTCCCCTGCACTCGGCACTGGTGAGGCCGCGCCTCGAGTACTGTGTTCAGTTTTGGGGCCCTCAGTACAAGAAGGATATGGAGTTGCTGGAGCATGTCCAGAGAAGGGCAATGAAGCTAGTGAAGGGTCTGGAGAGCAAGTCTTATGAGGAGCGGCTGAGGGATCTGGGGTTGTTTAGCCTGGAGAAGAGGAGGCTGAGGGGAGACCTTATTGCCCTCTACAACTACCTGAAAGGAGGTTGCAGCGAGATGCGTGTCTGTCTCTTCTCCCAAGTAGCTAGTAATAGGACAAGAGGAAATGGCCTCAAGTTGCACCAGGGGAGGTTTAGATTAGATATTAGGAAAAACTTTTTCACGGAGAGGGTTGTCAAGTATTGGAACAGGCTGCCCAGGGAAGTGTTTGAGTTGCCATCCCTGCAGGTATTTAAAAGACAGGTTGACAAGGTGCTTAGGGACATGGTTTAGTAGTGGACAGGTATGGTTGGACTTGATGATCTTAAAATACTTTTCCAAGCAAATGATTCTGTGATTCTATGAATAATTAATTGTTCAGGACTTTTCATAATACAGCAGCTAGGACCACTTAAATGATCAGAATTCCTGTTTTTAAAATGAACCAAAGGAATTTTTTTCTTGACAGTTCACAATTAAATTGCAGCTCTCATTGCCATAGTTTATTATGGGAGTTGAAACCTAAATGGCTTCAGAATGGGATTTAGACACTCATGGGATAATAAGTCTGTTACATACAGCTGTAACGTACAGACGTGTGTATACTATATACAACAGCAAAAACCACTCAGTCTCTGCTTGTACTTTTTCTGTGCCTTCTCCCTATACCTCCAACTGTGATCTGACTGAATATGGCTATTCTTCTGTTTTATAGTTTTGTTTCTCTGTTTTAACTAAAGTCTCAAGTTTGTATAATGTTCTGAAACTTTTTTTAGCTTGCAGCATTGCAGGGTGTATGATATATCCTGAACTAAACAATTTGTTTACCACTGATACTGGGGGTTGGACTTGTGAATCAAGGTGATCCACGCTGGTCCAGTTTTCCAGTATGTTAGATAAACCCATGGGATCCAACCCTTTTGAGCAAGTGCTATATAGCCGAAAATGTGTGAGGCTTTTGAGTACCCCCTGCTCTGGTCTTTCATCCGTCCTGAGACTGCATCCCCCTCCCTCCCTGCCCTGGGGCTGCATTAGGTGCTTGACATAAGTCATTGATGCCTTGTTATCAAATCTAATCAATAATGATTTCTCTCTCTAAATATTTAATTTTCAGTCTTTGAAGGAGTACTATACTAGAAAAACATCATTTTTGGCAGCTGTAGGGAGCAGTTATCCCCACTCTAAAATGGAGATTGACATTTGTCGTGGTGCAGCTGGTGATTTGTGGTGATGGGGGGCTAAGTGTGTTACCTGGATGTTGGTGTGCAAGTGATTAGCAACAAATGATCTTAATCTGTTAGACAAGGATATTTACATTGCCATTACTGGGTTTCAGATTTAACATCTCAATTTCTGGCTCTTCAAATAGTTTTGAGTGTGTACCACTGCATTGGCTTCAGGTATGTTGGAATGGTTTTCTGCCATGCGATAGGGGAGAGGAACTTGGAGGAGTCAGAAAGCAGTTTAAAGCAAAATGGTGGTGAATTTGCATAGTGCATCAAGCCTCACATCTACCATATTCAATATGAGAGGTGAAGACTATGCTTCACTCCCCAGGGACAAATGAGTAAAGCAAAGTAATGCAAACTAACAGTAGTCACACCTATGGACCACAGACCTTGTGTACGGTAGGGTGATGAAATGCTGACAGTCCTTATCAATGAGGCTAGTGGTGTGAAAGGTTAGCTGGTGGGTGTTGATGGATCAAAGCAGTTCAAACCACAGAGTCTACAAATGTCTTCTGCTCTCCATCTCGTACTCCACTGGGAAAGGAGCTGTCTGACACCCTGTAACAGTGTCAGCTGCAGGGCCTTTTCTGAACAAAAGAGAACTCTTAGGGGTTAATCTAGACACCACTGAAAAAAGTAAAAAGTTTGTTGTTGTTGTTGTTTGGGGCTTTTCTATTTTTTTTTTAATTACTTGCCTATGTGTGTTTTTTTTTTTCCTAGGAAAGTAATGGTCTCAGGGGAGGAAATCTGGGGAAAGATAGTGGTTTAGGCTTCCTGGGGAAAATCAGACAGAGAAGTTCAAATTACTTTTCAGCAAAGCAACAACAAAAAATTCATTTTGGGTCATCCCAAGACAGTTTGACTTCCAAACCGAATGTTTTTAGTTTATTTTAACACTTACTGCTTTTGCCTAAGCTTTTCTTTTGCTGTAGATCAGCTTTTAGATGAGAAACATATAAATGTTTATCAGGAAAAATGTTCAAATACTTTGTGCAAAATGTAATATTTTGAGAGGTTTTAATTTAGGCCAAACCCATTTGCACTGAATTAAAAAACTGTTCCAGTCTCCTTGAAATACAGCTTTCATTTCTTCTGGCTCTCTTCTGTTGTGGAGACGCTTCTGTGGGTAGCAGTGTAGTTAAATTACTCTAGTTGCACCAGTGTGAACCTGAATGTACGTTATGACACTCTTTACTAGTCAAGGGTGAAAATGGATGTGGTCTCTGGTCAACATAGCTGCCTTAGCAGATGCTTTACCAATGCAGTTAGGTATCAGTTACCTGTCTTCACATGAGGTTTTTGTTCAGTGTGAACTACAGGATGCGTTAATGGTAGCAGATCTGCAGCTTCGTTGGTCTAAACTGAAGGTGTACTAGAATGATGCTTCAGTTTGTGTACTGATATCACTCTGGCATCACTGGAAAAGCTCCTAGTATAAATCTAGCCCTGGAGCTCAGTTAACAGGCCTAAAGCTCTCAACTGTGGCTGTGAACAGGAAAGAAATAGGGCCAGATCCTCAGCTGAGGATAAATTAGGCTTTGCTGACATCTTTAGAGCTGATTGACTTCTACCTACTGAGAATTTGGCCCAGTATCATGACTGTATTTATTTCCCCTGCTGCACCTTGAAATACAGGCAGCTTTTGTTTGATTGAATACGTCCCTAGTTGGGACAATTACTGTTGTAATTGCCAGTTCTGAAGAGAAGGTGCTTACCTGCTGTCAGGTCTGGTAGAGGGAAAGGGAAAACAGAAAGTTAACTGTCAAGTCGCTATTCTGAGGAGGCATAATCTAAACAGAAGGGATGCTGTCCTGAGTGTAGGACTAAAGGGGTGCAGGTCACAGGCAAGCAGCAGTGTAACCCTTGAAGAAGGCACATCCTTTGTTTAGGAGTCTTACGGGAACTTGCACTGCTTCTGTTTCCTTACACTTTTACATGAAAGAGAAGTTCTGTCTCGGTCTCTGCCCAGTGGAGGGATGTGAAAATAGAAATACTGAAGTATAGTACCTTGGTGCTTCAGCCTGATTGTGGACTAGAATTCAGATTCTGTTCGAAGGCAGTGAGTTGCCAAGGCAGATGTAATGTGCTTGAATGAGCTTAACAAGATGATCAGGACTCTGTTTACCAGTGTGACTTGCTCAGAGCAGTGCTCCCAACACCCAGGGAAGCAGGAAGAAATTGTAATTAAAGGCGGCTTTGAAATTCAGTATGTGGCTGATTTGCATTTTACCATTCTATTCCTCTTTCCCCTTGCCCCTATAAAAGCCTGGGGAGGTTTGCATGGTGAGGCTGGCATTTCTGTATTGCATTATGTATGCTTGAGGGACTGTGGAGTGGCAATTGTGTAATGAGGATGAAAATCAGAGCTTACTCTGGGGAGAAAAAAAATACCTTTTCCCTTAACTGGTGCCCCGGGGGCTTTCATCCTCTTGATTGCACACGTGGGGCAAGGTTGTGACTCTGTTTCTAGCAGTGCTGGAGGATGCAGTGAGAGGCTGCATGGTGCTGGAGGGGATTGTCAGGGGACTGTACCCAGTGGCTCTGGAGCTGCAGGATAAGGATACCCCACAGAAGCTGTGCTGCTAGCTTATGTTGCACATGCAGTCTTTCTGTTCAGTGCCCGTCTCTGTCCTTGTCGTCATTTTCATTATGCTGTTTGGGGTGGAGAGTACAGGTGTCTGTGCTAAACTTTTTTGCTAGTAGGACTAGGAACAAAATTGCACCTATTTCCTGTGCTGAGGATACAAGCAAAGGCTCCTTCCCCACTCTCATAACGCTTGCAGGTTTACAGTGATTTATTCTGCCCAGCTTTAGCTGTTGTGTCACTAAAAGCCATGCTTTGCACTCAATTTCAGCAGTAAAAATGTGTTACTGAATCAGCTTGCTGTATCAGTATCTTTTAACTAAGCACTGTAGACTTACTGCTTTGTCCTGTTCCGCTTTGCTAGTGCTATAGATATATTTCTGTCCTTATTTTGGTTTAGGTACCTACATATAATTTCATTTATTTCATTTCCAAAGTGAAGAAAAATGTAACAAGGCTGTGGGGTTTCCCATTCAGAAACATGTAGGCCTGAATTCATATGCTGTGTCTCATTATGTATGTGTTTTCCCTTAAAAGCCCTAATTCTGAATACTATGATTATGTAAAACTTGCAGCTTTCATTAATAAAAAGCAAGTCCCTTACTGCTTGTGGATTTAAAATAAAGCTACCAAATAGGATCTGTAAAGACTCAGAAACCAGAAGATAAATAATAATGAAAAAATTCCTGTTGGTTGGAAGCCTGTCTCCTGATTTTGGTGGGCTGACCTGAAATGTGTGAATGCCTGGAGTGGCAATGATTCAGAAGCCAGATTGTGTGCAGGCTGGTTGACAAACAGTCGCTGTTACTTTAGAAACATGTCATTTAAAAATCAATTAAGATAAAAATGCCTTCTGGAAGCTATCAGTGGACTTCATGCTACATTCTAATCTTCTGTATCAAGTGTTTTTTCAACACATTACCCTCTTCAGCTTAGGGAGTTGAGGAAGTCCTGGTAAGCAGAATAAAGAAATAGAGATGTACTAGGGAAATAGTATCTCTTCCCTTCCCACCCCCCACCTTGTTAAACTAGAAAAAAAAAAAAAAGTAGGGCAAATTCTGTAGCCTTTATGCAGGGGACAGTCCCATCAACTTCAGTGGGAGACTTGGCTCAGGGAAAAGTACAGGAGCCAGGCCAAAGTTTGCATTCTGTTTTTTAGGAAGTTAAGATGACATGTTCACAGACTAATGCCACAGAGCTTTGCAAAGGTGGAGCAGTGAAATGCCTCTAACTCAGTGGACTTTTGGCATTTAATTCCTGCAGGCTCCAATCTTTGTGTTTTGAAAATCTTTTCTTCATTGGAACATGTTTGCTTGAACATGACGTTAGGAATACAGCCAGCGGTGCTCAAATATACCCATAGCATAGGCATAAATTAACCCCCATTCTTGCTACGGGTCAGATAAGCATGAAGGGTCTTAGCGTTCTGCAGATGAATCGTACTTAGCTCACCAGTGAGTGCCTTGATTTAATGAAGCCATAGTATGTTAATGTTAACACTGCAAAAAAAGCTGTAAAGTTACAGACTGCCATGCTAACTAGCTACAAGCATTTAAAAGCCTGGGCACGAGCTCTTACTTGGCTATTCTGGCCATAATTAATGATTAAATGTATGTTGGAAAAATAATTATTTTGCTTGCTTTAAAAGACAATTACTTGCTAGAGGCAAGTGAAGGGGTGGGATTTATGTGGCTGTAATAAGCATATGTAGATGGCATCTTCCCAGAAGAATATTGTAGCCACAGGATCTTTTTAATTGACCTGAGATTCCTTTGTTCTGCAGATACAGTTTATGTATGTGGTCACAGACTAAAATGACCCTACTTGTTTTAGGGCAGGCTGAGTTCTAAACTGCTGAAAGGAAAAGAGGCTGCTTTTATCAGCCCAATCAGCAACAGATAGAAATCTCTCCTGGTCACTTGGGGAGGGGAGAAATATTTTTAAATGGGTACCCTGAGTGCATGCTCTTTCCATCTGATAAAACAGAAGTCAGGGTATGGCAGCAGGCTGGGATGAGTATTACTGCAGTCATCCGGTATCCCTCCTGTGTCAGGGCTCACACAGCACAGCAGCTTTTGCCCGGCATGTGGCCATGCCATCCTCTGACGGCTACCTGCCTGCTCATTTACCATGTTGGGCTACATAACCTTGGTCCCTTTCCAGCCCAGACATGGTGGCAGAGTCAGGGAGGGGGTGCCTGCTCCTCCATCGCCTGCCACTCTAGAGCGTTGTGTTACTGGGTGATGGAGGGCAACTGCTCCACCTCTGTTCCTCCTCCTTCCCCACCAGTCAGTAGCATCCCCTGCATTCAAGGGCTATGAGAGCCAAGTAATCTTATCACATAGGCTGTCATCAGATGTTTTAACAATAAGGTAGAGTCTCACTGCCTTTCTCTCCAAGTTTCATGCTAACTTTGCCCATGGGGGAAATAACAGCAGAAAGTCCCCAAGGCTGTAACTCAGTAGAAAATTCCAACATTTGGCCGCAACTAACAGCCTTTAATAAAAGCAGCAGTTTTCATGTCTGTGGTCGGTCACTCCACTGTTCCTCTAAGGTGGTGAAGTCCTCTTGGGTCACAGGAGAGAGAAGGGGAACCAAAAAACTATATGCTGATCACTTATGTACATTCAGAAGAATCTCCCTCTTACTCCCTTTCTTAATCTTGTGGTGACTGTACAGAAGTCATGATCCTGTTCTCCAGCTCCCATCTGTAAGATGGGGAAGATGATGCTGACTTTCTTAGTAAAGCATTTTGCAGCCTGACACTGAAACTTGTTACAGAAAATGCAGTATTAAGAGTCAAGGTGCTTTTCTCCACACTAGCCAGCCTGCTGCTAACAGTACAGATTGTGCTCTGTGCACTCTGCAGTCAGTCTCTTTGTGAATTGGGATCTGAAGTTGGGGAAAGGAGGAGGATCCTGATAACTATATATTAATGCAGTTATGGAGTAATGATACATAACAGAAAAATACTCAGATTTCTTGCAGTTCCAGTTGTATCTAATCCTTTCTAAAAGCATTACTAAAGGAAGCAGACTGATAACATTTAAAGGTTTGGATGCAATTCAGTCTATTCTTGGTGTCTGCAGATTTTTGTCAGGGTAGATTTTGTCCCTGGTCTCTGTCTGTTTGGACAGTTGATTAAGGAAGGCTATGCCTGAGCAACAGAAAAATACTAGAGGATAAAGAATAGACAGTTCCCTCATCATGAAGATACAAGGTGTTAGGGTTCCTCAAAGTAGGTTGTGGCAGTAGGAGGTGGGGAGTAGAAGAGAAAGAGCCTGTGTTTAATTTCCCTGGATGAGACACATAATTGTTTGTTTGCATAAGTTCAAAGTTCTCCCTGGAAATTGCAAGTCTAACAGGACAGCAACCTCTGCTTTTAGCTCTAAGGGCAGAGTGAGTTGGAAATGAGGCAGAATATAGGGGTACTGGAGTTAAAAGCAGTAGGGTTTTGTGCAAGGTCATTAAAGGGCCAGATTCTTAGGCAGCTGGGAGGGATTACTGCATTAGTCTAAGTCTGACCCTGTGTTAAACTGGCAGAGAAGGGAATTCCCTTGTGGTGCTGTGGTTTTACTGGATATTTCTCTTTCTCTCTCTCTCTTTCTTTTTTTTTTTTAAATTTTTTTTTTTTTGTAATTATTTACTGTGAGCAAAAAAGCAGACTTACTTCAGCAGAAACTCCAGCCTGCTGTGTCGGGGGTGGGGGCATGTCTGCTGGCAAAGAGGAAGCTGAAGGATAAAGGGGATGTTCCAAGGGCTCTTTCGGCATGAGATCTTTTCCCATGTACCACACCATGACAGCAGGAGGAAGTGTCATGAGGTTCAGGGATGAACTCAGAGTGTTCATGCTGACTACCGAGTTTCTTCTTCAAAATAACTAGATTATAGTGTAAATCTTTGTTTGGGGTCTTTTGGAAGGAATTAGCAGTGATGGAAAGATGCCCCTTCCCTTCCCTCCAACATTTCCAGATATCTGTGGAAAGATTTGTGAGGCTATAAATTGTGTTAGAACTGGGAGAAAGTCTGAGTCATCTTTGATGACATGACATTAGGATCAGGCATTGTTTCTAGATTAAATATGGTGTAGATAGGCTTTACTAGACCAATTCCTTCTATACTCACACATAGTGGTGTCCCCCAGGCTTTGGGGGAGTCATGTGTGCCAGTCTGATCATGGATGGAACAGATGTAATAGGTACATGCACATTAACATGTGCAAGATTTTTCCACCTTCTGAAGCAGGTGGTATTCGGCAATCTCCAAGGGCAGGACAGTAACTAGCTTGGCTTCCCCATTCCAAGATCATGTGAATTCCCCAAGTCCAACCCACAGCCTGCAGTGGTTCACAGGTAGAAATTGCCTGTGTCACTGACTCAGAGGGAGTCTTTTCTCACCTCTTTCCTTTCTACTGTTCCTCTCTGCTCCAGATGTGCTTAAGTACCCTTTTGCTCAAATCAGGTTAACTTAATTATGTTAAACTTATTAACCTGAGCTTAACTTGAAGTTTGCTATGGAAGAATTGTTTGTGTGTCTGAAAGCTTGTCAGCTGATTTCCAAACTGTCTAATGAAAGAGCAGAGACTTGTTTTTTTTGGTATGGTGATACAAATACATCACACCTATTGAGCATCCCAGGATTTATGAATACTAAACTATGGTTTATGGATTGCATGCTGAATGGATTTTCCTCGAGCATGAAATTTGGCTTTCCTTTAAAAAAAAAAAAAGGTGCGCTGACAACAAATGCTTCAAGAAAAGGCCCTGCTATTAGCTCTCTATCTTGTGGAGTATACAGTCTTCATTATAGACTTGTATATTCTTTTATTTTATAAGAATAGTACTAGTTTAATTGGGATCACTTATTTTGTTAGCCTAAAAAGCTGACTTCAAATCCAGTCAGTCAATAGGTTATTGGTTATAGGTTATAAATGTTCTCCCTTTCACATAACTGCTTACTTGCAGTGATGACTTGGCAGCATCCCAAAGGCTGGAAGCAGTAAAAGCCAAGAGCTGAAGCACCCATGGAAGTACAGATCTTTTGCTTTTACACATTTTCCATGACAAGTCCCTGAGCTTTTAAAAGAGTGAGTCTTATCTTGTAGTCATTACACATAGGAAGACTTGAGGCATAGAGAAACTGATGTGCACAAGACTGTGTAGTCAAATTTCTGGCATTGTCCTTTATATTCCAAGAAGGTGAGGGTAGAGGTGTTGCCTGCCCAACTGATTGCTGCAGTTGAGCGAATTAGAGGTAGATGACTAGGAGGAGGCAGACATGGATAAATGTCATTGCCATTAAATGTACTATCACAACTTCATGGAATTAGAAAGGATATGAAGTCAGTATGAAACTGCCTCAAGCTCTCCAGAGAGGCAGCAGAAGCAACAAGAATAAGACTGAATTTCCAGATCAGATGATCTTGGCTGAATAAAAGCAAGAGATTTTTAGGTGGCCTTTAGTCCTAAAAGCAGCATGGCAGAGTGAGGGAAAATAAGCAGCTGTAATCATGGAGAGCAAAGCAATGGGGTTAAGCACTTGTTCTTCTCTTAGTGCCTAATGGCCAAGATCCTCAAAGATTTTTACAAATACAAGCGTAGCCATATTGTCACCCCATTTGAAAGATAGGGGAAACTGAGGCATAGGTTAGTGGGGTGACGGTCTTCAATCAAAACCTACTGATGATTTCTTTAGCTGCTTAGCAAGGCTTCCTTTTTTCCAGAAATACCTATGAAGAAAATGAGGGGATAGCCCAGTGACGTGACATGGGAGTTTTATAGTGATACATTTTCCGCTCTAGACAAGAACTGGTTAATAGAATCAGGTTTTTTTACGTTATCCAAACCTGATGTGTTGGTTTTGGTTTTTTTATTTTTTCTTTCTTCTCAACATATTGCTGGTTGCTGTAGCAGCTGAGTAATGCAGAAGTTCTGCCTGAAAAAAAAAGCTTCCTCCTTATATGATACTGTACATATTGTCATGGAAATTGTCCTCATTTCCCCTGAGCACACTTTAAATAACTCGAACAGCAGTGCTAATGAGCAGAAAGATATCCGCAATCCCCACCGTGCAACTTGACATACTTTATCCCACTCTGAATTCCCTTTGCTCATCATTGAGCATTTTAAAGATCTGGTATAATAATTTGCTTTCTCTCTTTGGTCCAGTCATTTTGCTCTTAGCACTTGGTAATAAAAGGTCAGCTTTGGCTGAAACCTCAGTGTTGCAGCCATGCCGTTTTTTACTGCCAAGTATCTTAAGAAAAGCAAGTGTCTCCGAAAGGGTAAGTCATGATATTTTTGGTGTTGTTAGTGTTGTCTGTTTTGCTTTAAATCACAGTAAAGGGTTTATTTTGAATTAACAAGCAGGGGGAATGGATCTATTCATACTGCCGGTTGGTTAGCACAGGGGGTTTTATTATGCTGTGTGCATTTTTCGTTCAAGATACAGTGTATGTTGTTATCTTGCATTTTACATTCAGTAAAGCCGACTAAGTGAGAGAATGTTTAACCCTTTAAACGTGGAGCATATGTTTTGCACAGGGATGGAATCCCTAATGCAGAACAAAACAGCAACAGAATGTCTGTGTATATTTGTTTTTCCAGATAAGTTTAGGTAGGCAGATGAGTAATGCTCTAAAATTTTTGTTTCTGTTGTCCAAAGGAGCATTTTTTAAAATCTACACTGAAATAATAACTTAAAATAAATAATACCAAGTGAAGGAAAAGCATGTTTCCTCTTAGCATCTTTCCTATGTAAGGCTACCTGAGTGCATGATTCTGCATAGATTTTCAGCTTGCTGTTGTGAGGTTCTCTGGCTGTGTGGGCTTTTCCAGGAAACGTGATTGTTCTACCTCCAGGTAGATATAAAACTCTTTGAGAGCAGTTTGCCTCTAGCATTATAAAAATTGACAACGTAATAAACTTCTAATAGAGAAACACATTGTTTGTATTTTTCTTGTTCCATTGCATGTGTTTTTATTGTGACATTTGTTTTTATTGTGACATTTGTTACCTAGCCAGCAGTCCAGATGTGGGTTTTGCATAAAGGCAAACAGCAGTGATTTCTTGTAGCTGGGACATGCATCAATTCCAGGAGATCTGAGGAAGTTAACTTGCTTATCTGGCTAAGCATTTTTATATATATGCATTTATTTATTATATGCATTTCCCTAATTCCTTGTTTGAATATAAAGAAGAAGGTGGAATTGCATAGGTTTTCATCACAGGTTTAAAGTTAAAGAAAAGGTTTTGAAGAAATGCAGATTTGTCTTCTTTAACCTACCCTTGTGTTTCCTGCTGGGTTCTTATTTTAAAAGGGGATTGCACAACAAGAACTAGCAGTCGGGATGTGAGAATTGAGTTAAGCTCACCTGTAGCTGCTGGTACCGACTTTTTGGTATTTTGTTGAGCAAAATGTGTGCACATGTACACATTTACACAATCATTCAGGAATTCTTAAGGATAGAATCATGTTGGCAAAGTTTTTATTAGAAAGAAGGAGAAAAGATTATAATTGAATTCTTAATTTGCTTTTGCTAAGTGCTTTTTTAGAGTTTTGTTGTATGTGTGTACATATATATGCCACTTTACAAGGGGGCATAGGACAATTTTTGCTCCCTCTTTTTGCTCATCTGCTGGGGACACTCAGCTGACCACTGCTTTTTTCCCTTATAGCATGTGCCACAGTAGGAATGTCTCTCTAGACAGACATTGAGGAAAGGTGCCTCCCTTACCTGTGCCTGCGGCAGGCATTGCAAGAAAGGGCTGATGGTACAGCCAGGAAAGGTAAGGTTATTCTGGCAGGTGCACCTGAAGAGAAACTTGCCCAGCCCTGATGCCTGCTATGAGAGCAGGGTGCATGCATCCTGCTGAGTGCCTGCCCGTTTGCTGTGAGATGTTCTGTGCCTCTCTGTAGTAAGAAGCTGTGATTTATTAGATGTGCAGCAGTCCCTTTAGGCTTGGAGCCCAGCTTTTTAGACATCCATCATGAGTCAGTGTGACCCTCTAAAGGTTACAGTTTGAAGCTGGGGAGCAGTCACTCACTGCTCAATCCTTTGCCTAGTCACCTGATCCTTGTTGCTTCCTTGCTATGATTTGGCATTCCCACCCATCTGGGGGCAGATACTGTGCTGGTGTGGGAGAGGGCTAAGCCTCCAGAAGCAGCAGGCAGGGGTAGGAGCTGTGGATGTAGGTCTAGACTCAGTTGTGCTGTATTTGTTGGGAGCCGCCACAGTGCAGTGGCTGTGATTTTCCTAGCCCTATAGCTCAGCCTTGCAAGAAGGCCTTGTGTGCATAGGAAGGCAGTGAGGAACATGGAGCTGTAGCTTGGTGCCCAGCCTATGCAAACAGGAGGGGGGGCTATGAAGTGACCATTTTTAAACCAGAATCAACATGGGCATAATCTGGGCCTTTAAGAGATGACTGAGGGAATCTCAGCCAACAACAACCAGTCATATTCTTAGTAAGTCACTAGTAATGTGAATATTTTCAACTAACTGAACACCCCAAATAGCTTTTCCCTAAAAGCATCTTAGTGCACCAAAGAGGGTAGAGGGTGTTGCCTCTCTAAGCCTGCTCCTGCCAAAATCTTTCTGATCTATGAAATCTGTCTAGCTGTCCAGAATACCTTCTGGTCCAGACACACTGGCAGGGTGTAGGGATTCTGCTCTGTGCTAACCTTTCTCCTCTTGCTTCCAGGACAGTCTGGGAAGGGAAGTGCCAGAGCGTGAAGGGAGAACCTATGTGTCTGGGTAGAGAGTGCTGAGGTAGCTGGGTGTCTCCATCAGTCTATCACTAATACTGTTTAACATCAGTCTATCACTAATACTGCTTCGAAGAGGCTGGACTCCTGCCAGTTTCTGAGCCGCTTTCCATCCAGTTACTTGAGGCAATCCCTTCTAGCTCCCTTCCAGAAAGCACTTCATTTGCAGAGGTTTTTACTGTGATCTGAGTAAGGAGATCCTTCCCAGAAAGTAAATGTGGTCGTTAAAAGGTATTAAATGATTACAGAGTGCCCTAGGCATAGCATCAAAAGTGCGGTTGCATAAAAGCTATAGTAGCCACAGGCTCCAATGGGTCTGTCTTTGTTGTTCTCTGTGTCTCTGAACAGGGAAGGAGCAAGCCAGTAAGAGCAGTGAGGCTTGTGTATGATCTCTTTCACACAGGTTCAGATGGCCTAGGGACAGGAGCTGGGCTGTGGACAAGTTCATGGCCAGAAATGTTGGTCATGTGGGAAAGAAAAGTCACAGATAAACACTCCTGATTCAGCCTTGAGAGGGAACTTGCCCAGATTAATACAGGAAGTGGCCAGCAGAGCTGGGAACTGGGACCTGATTCTCCAAAGTCTTACAGCCTGAAACCCCAGGCAGTGCAGGATTTTGCCTCTTAGCTCTTTGGACAATGTTCATACCAAGTTGTAGCTGAAGCCTGGTTCTCCCCAGATGAGCTTTATTTTCACTGTGCTCCATTTTATCTTCTCACTAGTATTTCAGGCCAGGCTACAATGTGTTTTGGATTAATTCTTGATTTGTTTTTGTGGGGGTTGAGAGAGTTTCCAGACACCCCTGAAATGAAACAGCCAAGCCAAAGTACAATGTTGCCGTACATCCTTTGCTTTGCAGACTGTTGCGGAGATTTCCCACAGGTCTCATTTGGTTATGTATCCTTAGCCTACTCTAACCTTCTGGTTAAACCTACAGCAATGACAGATTCTGGAAAGATACAAGTAATTTCTCCTATTACCAGTTTTAAGCACCATCAAACTCCTATCAGTTACATCCCCACGCACACCTTAAATAAGGTATCAAAGCAATGAAAAACACTTACCAATCTCTGCAACCAATCTCTGCAGCCTGTTGTTAAAACCCACTGTTCCCTCGTATGCCCTCCTACAATAAAATTTCTGTTTTCCTTGGGCCATTCACTGAGCACTGGCTCAACACTACTCAGAAGTGGGCTATAAAATGTCATAGAGTCAGAACTGTCTCTGATCTGGCAAGTCACCATTGATTTTTCACCTGCCCCTTGATTTCTAGCGGGGGGGAAAGAAAGTTTCAGCTCCAGCAAAGCCTTTTCCTCTGTAATTCAAAAAATTAATAATGAATGTTTTATTGCCAAGTGGTCCTTACTTTGCTGCAGCTGTAGGTTTACAGGACTTCAAAGCTGTATGATTAAGGCACAGTTTTAGTTTGTAGCCAGGCAAGCCAAACAATCTCAGCTTCAAAGGAGGGGGATGTTCTTTAATGTTGTGGGCTCGCTCTTTGTGTTCAGCAAATGGAGCTGCTGGGGAAAATGCCATGTGCAGCAGACAAGTGAGGTGGCTGCCACTCCTGGGAGGGAGTCTGTTAGCTGTTGCCTGAGAAGAGCAGCCTGCACCCAGCAACCTCAGGATATTTGAAAGCTGCCGATTAGGTCATTTTGCACTATATCGACCTACCAGACTTTCAGTGTCTGCTTTTAGTTTGCTCAGAGCTTCTGTCACCCTAGGGGTGGCCATGCTAAAGGCAGGATTTGGGCCTGAGCTCCATTGCCTCTCCTGCTCCCTTTTGTCTGTGCCTGATTGTTTTCCTCCTCTGATGTGTTTGCTGGGTGGGTGGTTTTTATATGCATTAGGGAAGTTGAGAGAGGCTATCTCAGTGAAAGGAAACGTTCAATCCATACAACATTGTGTGTTCGAGGGGAATAGGGGCCAGGACTGGAGATGAGGATGCTCTGCATCTGTGACAGTCAAGATGAAAAGAGGCCATCGTGATTTTGCTACTATGTTAATACTTTGTCCAGTCAACCATGCATCACCAGTTCAATCTAGCAGGGCTAGTGGGGAGGGAAGAGGAGCTGGATAGCTCTATCATTAGATAGACCTAGGAATTGTGATGGTGTGTGGCTTTACTTCCAACTCTGAAGCCCAGGAGGTGTGACCTGACCTTTTGTGTTTTATTTAGCTCCTTATCCACATATCTGGTGAATGCTCCAGTACAGAAAATAGAACAAAAACCTCACAATGAGGCAGAAAAGGGGGCTGGATAACTGTGTTTCCTCTTGAACCAGTGAGAGTATTATTTTCTAAGACTGGTTTCTCGACTAGAAATCAGTCTTAAAAACAGCTACAAATAAATTCATTCCATAGCTTTGGGATGCAGCAAGGTTCAAACATTGGTGAGGTGTCTGGGATCAAAGCAAGGTGTTTGGGTAGAGGATGAGCCCACAGGCAGTCTGGATCCTGGCTGCACACTCTGCCGCTTTGAGCGGTTGGAGACTCCAGGAAACAGTGTGCTGGACGCCATGGGCCTGGAGATATGAAAGGAGCTGGCAGGGCACTACAGAGATGTGTCTGTCATTCAGCAAATGACTTTCAGAGCCATGTGGCTCTGGTGCGAATCTCCCTCATCAGTATTAAAATCTGAGTGGAACTGGGGTTTTATCCAACCAGAATCTAGGCTTTTGTGGGATCCAGGCCACTTTCTCCACAAGCCTCTGGGATTCAGCAGCCAGAGAGGCCAGTGCTGCCAAGAAGCATAGTGCTCGAGCGGCAGAGTTGGCCAACACACCACTGTGCTCTCAATGAGCCATGCGTATGCTGCTGAGAGTGGTGACTTCAGCTCACCAGTTAAAGCTCTCCAAACAGAGCGGGTGCCAGGCAACCGCTGGGGCTGCCGAGCGAAGGAACAGCTTTTTGAGACACAATACACTCCTAATTTCTAATGTGGCTTTCCCATTTCAAGAGCACTGCTTTGGTGAGAAAGTGGCCTGCTTTCCATCCTGTGCTGGGAGAACAATCTTCATGCTGTTCAGCTTGTTCTCTCTCATTCTTCACTTTCTGCTTTCTAGGGCTGACACTGCCTTTGCAGTTGCACATGACCAACCTTCCAAACAGTATTCCTTGCTTTATGAGAATCAATGTTTGATTAATCCAGGGTGCCCTGGATGTGGTAGTTCTGTTTTTCATTCTTGGCTCTGCTAGTTGCTAGCCAATATCATACTGGAAATCATTTAGTGTATCTGTATCTCAGTTCTCCACTGGCATGTAGGAATTTTTCGCTGTGGAATTTGAAGGTTTTGTTTTGTTTTAATACAGAGAAGGCATTTCCCCACTGATGCACAGTATAACACTGGAAAGTAATTTTAACCTCTCTGTGCCTGTTCCCCTGAAACACTCATGTTTAGTTCTATGTGACAAGCATATGCCAGCTATGGAACATCTTTTTTGATTTTTTTAAATTTATTTGTTAGTAGGTAAAGCATATACTGAAATCACTTCCACTTGCATATACTTGCAATAAGATTGTTTTGCAGTTACTGTGGTGTGACTATTCCTTACCTGAAAAAGGCAGTCTGAGCTGTGCTGGATGTTTTTAATTGGACAGAGAAGTAACAGAACTGGGCTGGATGAAGCTAACCTTAGGATAAGATGTATGGTATGAAAAGCTCTTTTTACTTTCTGCCTCCTTCTGAGAATCAGCCTTCACTCATATTTAGACTCTAACATGGACAGGACTAGAACATCTGTAAACAGGAGCATTTAAGGCTTACGGATGTTTGACTATGTATTTGCATGTATGCTCACTCCTTATGATCATTTTTATGTAATGGTTTCATGCCTACCTACCCAGATCTTAAATTAAACAAGGCAAGAGAATTATTAAATCTCCTCTCTGGAAGGCTGGAGGAGCTGTGTCTGTTTGGTAAGTGCTTGGAGATTGGCTTCAGAGGCTATAGATTGAGTTCTCAAAGAGAGGTAACTGGCAGAGGTCAGACTGGCAAGGCAATAGTTTACTGCTGCCATGGGTTCTTGCTTTCACACTGTGGACTGTTTAAATAAAAAATAATGGTAAAAAGTAACAATCTGTGTCTTTTAATGCTAGGGCAGTAAAACTGGCTGCAGTCATAAGCTATGCAAGCTTATAGCTCTGTTATTTTTTCCATCATTTTAGATTTGTATGCCCTTTTAGGGACTTTCAAACTCACCTGATTGCACTCAATAAAAAAAGGGGGAAGGGAGGAAAAGGAGGTACTTGCCATGCTCCCCCAATTCCCTCTGTTACCTGACTGGGGCTCAGACAAATCACAAAGCCATCAGTGATTTCACACACCCCCCGGCCAGCCTTGCACACCATTACCAAAAATGGTTCTTCCACTTCCAAACCTTGTCCTCCCCGGCTCCCTGTGTACCACAGCTTCACTGCAGATACATAATTCATTATCTGGAAAGCCGCTGTTTTAATGTAATATTAAACAGGCAGCAGCTCAGCAGGTGTCCCCAAGGTAAGGAAGGCAGCATGCTGCTGGCAGCAGCTGCTGGCTTCAGGCTTATCAAGAAACAGAAGCTGGAAGGCTTTTTAATATAGCATGTCATTGGCTGAGCAGATCCTGGTTTCTGGCTGTTGTCTTTGCAGTCAAAGGCAGGATAAAAATTCTTATAACACATATGCTGCCTGTGATGGCTGCATACAGTTCTGCACTCTCAAGAAAGGAGCAGGGTGAGGAGGGGGAGGAGGCTCACAAGACAGAGACATGTGCCCTATTTCCGGCTCTCATTTTTCTTAGTGGACCAACTGGGCTAAATGTATCTATGGAGCAGGTCCACTGATGTTAGCATTGTCAGAATGGGCCTTCTGCTTCTATAAGCATAAAAATACCCAAATATGTTGCCTATAGAAAACATTCCAAGCAATGAGGCTGATATTCTGCCAGTCTCACCCAAGTGCCAGTTCTCAGTGGCCTCAATCTGTGTAATTAGATCTAATTTGTATAGTTAATGTCACTCTGGCAAAAGCAGCTAAACTGGCAACACTGGCATTTCTGTTTGAGTAGTATATCACAATGTGCATTGAGCAAGGCTTTTTTTGTTCCGTGGGATAAGAACTTCATCTTCTGTATTTGAATGTCATGAAGTATGTTCGTGTTTGGATTTCCCCAGAATATCTGGGTACTAAACTGGCATGTGTAAACTGCATGTGGTAAACCTGCTCCGTCACTTTACCTTGTACTTGATTTAAGCTTAGGGAATGTAGAGAGTTTTTCATAAGGTAACATGTCTTGCTCCAGAGGTAACTGGAGCGTGGTTACAGAGTTTGGCTAGCCAGTGTGAACATCCGTGCTTCAAATACACTCTCACACCAGGAGAAAGTTGCAATATCACATTCGGTTGCTGTGCACACCTGTGTGAGACTTCAGGACTTTTGGAACACATTCCTGTGAGTTATAATGTCTCCTGAGCATTTGTCTCCTTTATGTGCTCCTTTGTGGAAATTCTTTTGTTTGCCTTGTTAGTAAAGAGACTCTATCTTGCTATGACTGTGATCTAGCTTTAGTCAGCAGCGTTTGCTTGAAGCATGACAAAGACCTGTAAACTATAAAAGAGCATAAGATGATTTGAAGGACCTTCTGGCAGCGTAGCATAGCTGTTAGAAGGTGACAATATGCTTTGCTAAGAGACTGTGCATGCTGGCATAGTGGAGAAGAGGCTATTTATCCAGGTTTTCAAATGCAAGGATTTCCCTTCTGCTAGCTAACCATTCTGGAGAAAGACTACCAGCACAGAGCACTTAGACTACAGTGCCATGCAGATCTAGGAAGACCAGCAGAAGTTCAAGGATCTCTGCAGGAAGGAGGTCACATTACTGGAGTTTGCCCCAGTCCATGAGTACTGAGATGTACAGATAGAAAAGGTCGTACCAGCCCAGAAGCAGGTTGCTGCTGTTTGGAGGAGCTGGACAGCAACAACTTAGTGGCTGATTGCTCTGGTGCTGCTGGGCTTTCTGCGCTGTCGGAGCGGAAGCTTGCAAGGCCATGCTTGAGGCAGTTCTGCTGTGTGTGACGAAAATTGTCAATAGTCCCAAACCATAAATGTGCTTTTACAAGCAGTCATCCTGAATTGTGCTGTGGCCTCTAATGATGTGCACCTGAGCCTCATTGCCTGCCTCTACAACGTAAAGGTGACTATCCTAGCTTGTCAGAAGAGAGGCTACCTATGTGCAGGCCTTTGGCCTATCACAGAAGAGACATACAAGCATCAAGATGGGATGCAATGGAAGGGTACATCTGTAGTATTTCAGTATGCTGTAGTGGCAGTGAATGCTGCAGACAGGACTTCTGCTGGGAAATCCATCGAGACCCAGAGCAGAGCATTCTGTTCCACACTCCCTTGAAATTCAGTGGGAACAAGTCCACCAACTGAAGATGTCTCTCAGGATGAGTTGTTGTTTACCTAACGGGCTCTTTTCATTTCTTGTTTAAATCAGATCTAAATCAGCATGTTTTTGAAAAGTGAGGTTACATCTGCTAATGATTAACCACTTCAAAGAAACTTTTATGGACTTTTTGATAATGCTATTAACTGGGAGGAATTTGTCCATTGCCAATGGGTGGAGAGAATTAGAATTGATTTTTCAAAGGATTGTTCTGCTAGCAGTTCACTGACAATTGTCCTAAAGCACAAAGAATTGGGGCCCCTGCTTTTTGCATCAGCACAACCTTGAGTCCGTTAGCCACTCACGGTTGTTCTGAGCGGCTGCAGTGCTGAGCCCAAGTGACAAATACAAACTTTCCTTTTTGCCAAAGAGCACTGTTGCCACAGTGAAGAGTGCCGTGTGTTACACAGTCACGCTTAGAAGATTCATTGGTTACCCAATGTATAGCCAGATAGAGGAGGAGACCGCTATAAAACTGTTACTCTGTGCAAACTGTAACAAGACTATGGACTTGGATCAGAATATCCCTGAGCTCCTAAGTTTGGATTTAGATCAGTAGTACTTCCATCCACATTGTCTCATTATTAATATTGGCAAGGTGGTTTCCTGAGTTTGCCAACATTTTGCCAGAGGCCTATGGTATATATTCTTCTGCATTTCAATCACTTTCTGCATTAATGTGACAAATAGCTTCGTGGAGCTTTGTTTTTTGTTTGTATGTTTGGTTTTTGTTTTTGTTTTTTTTACAAAAAGTCTGCAACCGTTGAGTCCTTAATGATAGTCCATTTATTTGCTGCTGCCAAAACTGCTTGAAAAGCTTCAGCCACTTCACTGAAGAAAATAATAATGTTTGTAATTGGTTGGCTTGAGTTTCTGCAGAACTCTGTATTCAGTCTACAGGGAATCGGAGTCTTTACAGGCTCAGCTAAAAGCTCTGGTGTCTACAGCCTAAGCTGTAGCGGCTGATGGCTTCACCTCAATTCTCCTTAGTTCAAAGTCCAGAGCATTGGCTAAGATGAGAGCCACATAGTCCTTTAAAAATACAATGAGGATGTCTTTGGTTTCATGGTGGACTAGCTGCAGGGGAAAGAAAAAAAAGGCTTATGACGAGCAAGGAGGAGGAGAAGATAGTTGTAGAGACTTATTTAGAAGGCATGAGAACCACTTTATTCCTATTGGTGAGCAGACGCGGAAAATGTGAACACAACAGTCCTGGAAGAATGCAGAAGTTGGATATTATCTCTCCAGGATGAAGAAAAATAGATCAGACTTTGCCATTCTGATGTTGTGGTAAGTCATTTCTCATCAGGATTTAAAATTTCCTTCAACTCTTCAGTTTTAAAGATTTGAAGAAATTTATGAGAATTAGAAAATTGCTTGTGGTTGTATGGTAATGCATAAAAATTATCTAGTAATTTTCATTCAGATATTTCAAAGCATGAAGTATCATCATCTTTGGTCAGGAAGGAATTTCCTCGCTTATAATAGCATGTAAACATAACCACAGTTGGAATATATAATTTGATACATTCCTCAGAAGCGTTGAGTGCTTGCTGCTTTGGAGAACCACATGGAACTGTGTGGCTTGCTTTGCATAGGTGCATCACTATTTTCTGAGTCTTTTGTACATACTTTTTTGTACCCTCAAATTCAGCTTCTGCCAGCGGGCTGACCTGAATCGCCTCCCTGCGAGTGTGTGGCTTTTGCTGGCCTGAGAAAAATTCATTTCCTTTCTATCCAGACCAGAGGACAGTGAAATGACCAGGAGCTCTGCGTAGCCCAGGCAGTTCCACGCTTCATCACTATTAAGGACTAGGCTCGTAACTTTTTAGATTTGAAAAACTTGGAGGAAAGACTGCAAGGGTTAGTTTTCTGGAGTGTGAGAAAGGAGGGTAAGGGAAAGCAGCCTGCTGTCGGTACAAGGCTGTCTGTGGAACACGCTGGGGAAAAAGCTGTGCAACCTTTTCTTTCTCCCTCTTGTCATCCCTGCTTGCCATCACCCCTACAGACTTGATTTTATTGCAGGGTTAGGATCTTCTTTTATGAGGGGAAGAAATAGCTTTTCTTTTTTTCTTCCTTTTTTTTTTTTTCTTCTTCCTCAGGGCACCCGTAGAGAGGGGCAGAAGTTGTCTTTTTGTCATTCTAAGACAGACACTTCATGAGGTGAACAGCTCCCTAAGACCTGGTGACATGCTGGACAGATTTTGAAGAAGGGGTTTGTGAGCTCTTGAGCTGAAGTTTGTGCAAATGGAAGAAGCTGAACCACAACTATGCCTGGGTTCCCAACACCTTCAGATTCTTTTCCAGTAGGAACTTTCTTTTTCCAGCAAGAAGCTGGTACCAAGGTGGCACATACCTGTTGCCTGGCAGACGAAACAGTGTTAGTGTCAGCAGAGGCAACACTATACCCTAAATTTGTCTGCTTTATCACCAGATACTGCTTTAAGAGGCAGTGACCGTGCCATTGCACACTGTGAGCTCCACCTAAGAGGCTGTTGCTATCTATGTTATGATCTAGGTTTTGAAGTGAACATGTTTGGTCTGCACAGTAATCTCCTATCAGGAAACATTATTTGAGTCGAGCCACAAGGGTTTAATTGAGCAAACTGTCACTTATTTGACATTCTAACCCCTGAGGCATCATTGGACATAATTAGAATATTGGTACTCTAGAATTCACACTCGGAATGAAACGCACAAGTCGCAGCAGTGGTGTCATGCAGCTCCTTGCAATTGCTGGTGTAGTAGTTGCTCCTAATGTTAATTATTGTTGATTGATT
Organism: Balaeniceps rex; assembly: GCA_013401315.1. Lineage (NCBI taxonomy): Eukaryota > Metazoa > Chordata > Aves > Pelecaniformes > Balaenicipitidae > Balaeniceps > Balaeniceps rex. The sequence goes on along the minus strand of VYZW01019415.1, from coordinate 6,509 downwards.
CCTCATTGGAATGGTTCTGCTGACTTCTTAAACTAGCTGTGACCTTGTTGGAGGCACTTCATCTCTTGCTACTAGCTAGTAGAAGCTGATACAAACCCTAAAGCAAAAACAATACAGCTTGCTTATATGGATACTGTACACAGCTGGTGGCACGTTTCACAGGCTCCTGAAACACTCTAGTGAGGGAGGCAGCACGATCATGGTTAATGGCTGCTCCTTTTACAGAGCAAAGTAATCATGGGCAGGAGCTGGAAGGAATGGTGCCTGATCTGTGTTGGTGCAAGGGAGATGCTATGTCATTGAAAAAAATAACGTACTTAGCAGTGCGTATTATGCCTGGGCTCATTTCAACCCTAAATATTGGGCTGCTGCAGTAGAGATGGCCTCCCCACAGTTGTGAATTCACCTTAGCCAAGTTAATGTGGTCACAGTGAGCAGCACATCCCAGGCAGCATAGTAGTCTCCTCTCTGAAATTTCAAATTATTGAGAACAAGAAAGCATGAGAACATTGGAGTACGATTACAATAATATGTTTTTAATGCCAGAACTGTAACTTAAAAATGACTGAACTGTTTTTTACTGAAAATTGTCACAGCTCAGCCTAAGGCAGAGGAAGCACATAAAAAAAAATCAGCTTAAGTAGCCTTAAATGTTACAAAGCACTGAGAAAATGTAAGCAGGTTTTATAAGCAGGGTTCAAGGTGGCATTTGTGCACAATGCTACTTGCTCATCCTTTAAGAGTACTTCAGATTCTTTCTCCCTTCCTCTTGCATCTTTTTTGTTTGCCGTGGTTCCTGGAGTGTGACATCACTTACCAGCGTGTGGCCTACCTGGAATATAGGTTTGTTTCTTTTCAAGGTTTTGGTTTATTTGAAGTGACCACTGGTAGCATTAACGAGTTTTAATTAATAGGTAAGTCTAGAGTAATACAGATCACACACATATCAAGAAAGGCATCTCCAGGCAGGAGTTAAAAAACACAGAGTTAGCTTGACCTGATACAATTTTTATGTCTAAAAGGCCAAAGAATAAACGAAATCTTCATTTCTTGCATATAGTTTTAGTAATCATACGCTTGATCCTGACAACTGAAATAGAGTACTATACTTAGGTTTTTAAGGGTTTTCTGTAGTCTGTGTACCAGTACAGAGACACTGTAGTGCCTCTGTTCATGTTAAGTCTTGTCAGAATTTTTGCATAAGAAACCACAGTTCTGAGGTCTGATCTCTTTGTTGGTGCTTTTTTAAAGCACTTTAATGGAGTCTGAAACCACAGAAGGCATGGGAGGGGAGAACAGATCACAGGGCCTTTGGGTTAGTTTATAGATGGCAGTGGTTTTAGAGTGTTTTCCTGCCTTTGCTTTATTCTCTGGGATAAGGTCTAAGATCTGGGATCTAAAAATCATTTAGGGACTCATGAAAATCCTCTGCAAGGACTTTGAGGTGAAAATTTGATGATCTTCTACTCGTAACTATCATTAAACCTGGTAGATTGAAAAGTGTTTAAGGAAACTAGGCATTTCTATTTGACTGAAAAGTCAATGAGATCTTAGTGCATGCTTGTAAATCCTGCCCTAAGAAAATTTGAACAATGTCAATTTATGAGCTGAACTTACTCTGTACATTAAAAGATATTTAAGATTTCACTTTCCTCATTAACACAAAAATGAAAGCTGAATGTTAGAACCCCTCAACTCATTCCAAACTGTGGAAATAAAACACCCTTCTCCTACAAAGGTGCATGTTTCTTTAGGAAAAATTGCCATTATGTTGTCTATTGGAACTGAGACACAATAAATTTATTTTGATTCAAAGCTTGTTTCTTTTATTTGTACTCTGTATGATACTAAATCCCCAAATCTCATTTTTTCTTAATTTTATAAGCTTTTTAAAGTGTGATCATGAGTTTACTCTCAGCTTACAAATCTACTTCCAACTTGGATATCCCATATATAGATAGATGGGTGGGTGAGTATAGATTTATAGATCCAAATACAAAAATCATGGCAAGCACACGTCACTGTTTACTGTACTGCTCAATTCTTCATAGATCATACCCTTCTAGATCCGTGTCAGTTTGACTTATTTTTATCTGTCACTCCTTGACCATTTCAGATTTTTCTTACTGCTTTTGCTGTTCTCAAGTAGCCTAAACAATTTTGTATTCACAGCAAGTTTTCCCTTCTGTTAAAGGATCATCCAGAAAAAAACATCAGAAAAGCAGTAGAGTTGTTATTGGTTGTAGCAAAGTTTTAAACTGCATGCTGATGACAGATTCAGGTATGGTAGACGTGGTCTATCTCTAGCATTCAGGCTCTTGGAAAACTTTGGTTGGGGGGGATAGTGCTCAGGGTGGAGGTTCAGTATTAGCCAGAATCAAAGGCGATGATTGAAGAAATGGAATTAGGTTTCAAGTGACTATTCCAAGCACTCTTAATGACCTCTTGCTTACTCGCTAATATTTCTTTTGGGTCTTTTTATAATCCAAAGATCAAGTCTGGGTTTTGTTTTCTTTTTTTTCCTGCTGCGCAAAGAAAGATTCCCCCAATAGAGCTGTCCTTAATCTTGACAGAATTCATCTACCTCATTTTTCACCTTCTTTCATTATCGGGGAGATCTTAGAGCCCTGAATCTGATACTCACCTTTAAGACAATCATAAAGAGCAGGTATGGGAAGATGAATCATTGCAATAGTTCTTTTCAGCTGTGGGTGCTAGTTTTTGTCCATTTGTCAAGAACTTTGCTGCTGCTTGTCTGCAATCAAAGGCTTCCTGTCACTATTGCTCTAGTACTGAGGGCAAACATGTCAGCTGGGCCTTGCATTACTGACCAGCCACCCCTTTCATAATTCAGCCTTGAACNAAGCACTGAGAAAATGTAAGCAGGTTTTATAAGCAGGGTTCAAGGTGGCATTTGTGCACAATGCTACTTGCTCATCCTTTAAGAGTACTTCAGATTCTTTCTCCCTTCCTCTTGCATCTTTTTTGTTTGCCGTGGTTCCTGGAGTGTGACATCACTTACCAGCGTGTGGCCTACCTGGAATATAGGTTTGTTTCTTTTCAAGGTTTTGGTTTATTTGAAGTGACCACTGGTAGCATTAACGAGTTTTAATTAATAGGTAAGTCTAGAGTAATACAGATCACACACATATCAAGAAAGGCATCTCCAGGCAGGAGTTAAAAAACACAGAGTTAGCTTGACCTGATACAATTTTTATGTCTAAAAGGCCAAAGAATAAACGAAATCTTCATTTCTTGCATATAGTTTTAGTAATCATACGCTTGATCCTGACAACTGAAATAGAGTACTATACTTAGGTTTTTAAGGGTTTTCTGTAGTCTGTGTACCAGTACAGAGACACTGTAGTGCCTCTGTTCATGTTAAGTCTTGTCAGAATTTTTGCATAAGAAACCACAGTTCTGAGGTCTGATCTCTTTGTTGGTGCTTTTTTAAAGCACTTTAATGGAGTCTGAAACCACAGAAGGCATGGGAGGGGAGAACAGATCACAGGGCCTTTGGGTTAGTTTATAGATGGCAGTGGTTTTAGAGTGTTTTCCTGCCTTTGCTTTATTCTCTGGGATAAGGTCTAAGATCTGGGATCTAAAAATCATTTAGGGACTCATGAAAATCCTCTGCAAGGACTTTGAGGTGAAAATTTGATGATCTTCTACTCGTAACTATCATTAAACCTGGTAGATTGAAAAGTGTTTAAGGAAACTAGGCATTTCTATTTGACTGAAAAGTCAATGAGATCTTAGTGCATGCTTGTAAATCCTGCCCTAAGAAAATTTGAACAATGTCAATTTATGAGCTGAACTTACTCTGTACATTAAAAGATATTTAAGATTTCACTTTCCTCATTAACACAAAAATGAAAGCTGAATGTTAGAACCCCTCAACTCATTCCAAACTGTGGAAATAAAACACCCTTCTCCTACAAAGGTGCATGTTTCTTTAGGAAAAATTGCCATTATGTTGTCTATTGGAACTGAGACACAATAAATTTATTTTGATTCAAAGCTTGTTTCTTTTATTTGTACTCTGTATGATACTAAATCCCCAAATCTCATTTTTTCTTAATTTTATAAGCTTTTTAAAGTGTGATCATGAGTTTACTCTCAGCTTACAAATCTACTTCCAACTTGGATATCCCATATATAGATAGATGGGTGGGTGAGTATAGATTTATAGATCCAAATACAAAAATCATGGCAAGCACACGTCACTGTTTACTGTACTGCTCAATTCTTCATAGATCATACCCTTCTAGATCCGTGTCAGTTTGACTTATTTTTATCTGTCACTCCTTGACCATTTCAGATTTTTCTTACTGCTTTTGCTGTTCTCAAGTAGCCTAAACAATTTTGTATTCACAGCAAGTTTTCCCTTCTGTTAAAGGATCATCCAGAAAAAAACATCAGAAAAGCAGTAGAGTTGTTATTGGTTGTAGCAAAGTTTTAAACTGCATGCTGATGACAGATTCAGGTATGGTAGACGTGGTCTATCTCTAGCATTCAGGCTCTTGGAAAACTTTGGTTGGGGGGGATAGTGCTCAGGGTGGAGGTTCAGTATTAGCCAGAATCAAAGGCGATGATTGAAGAAATGGAATTAGGTTTCAAGTGACTATTCCAAGCACTCTTAATGACCTCTTGCTTACTCGCTAATATTTCTTTTGGGTCTTTTTATAATCCAAAGATCAAGTCTGGGTTTTGTTTTCTTTTTTTTCCTGCTGCGCAAAGAAAGATTCCCCCAATAGAGCTGTCCTTAATCTTGACAGAATTCATCTACCTCATTTTTCACCTTCTTTCATTATCGGGGAGATCTTAGAGCCCTGAATCTGATACTCACCTTTAAGACAATCATAAAGAGCAGGTATGGGAAGATGAATCATTGCAATAGTTCTTTTCAGCTGTGGGTGCTAGTTTTTGTCCATTTGTCAAGAACTTTGCTGCTGCTTGTCTGCAATCAAAGGCTTCCTGTCACTATTGCTCTAGTACTGAGGGCAAACATGTCAGCTGGGCCTTGCATTACTGACCAGCCACCCCTTTCATAATTCAGCCTTGAACTGCCATTTGCCTCCCCAAGTGCTGCAGCAGTATGCACATGGCCAACGAAATTTCACTCTTACTGAAAATACCACTCTAGTATCCACACCAAAACAATACAAACGTGAATATATACACATATGCAAGCATTTGTAATTGTGTAAATTTTCAGTAAAGTTGGTATAATGACAATACACAAGCACATCAGTAAGCAGAATGATGTAAGAAACCAGATGGAGGGTGGAAGGAAGGGAAATGGTCTGAACAAAAACAGAAGCTGCCAACTTCAGCAGAACCTGACAGCAGCTTTACTTGAGAATAGAAGAGTTCCTCCTTTTACATGCAATGGAGCAGAACATCTCCTACTAGGAAGTCCAGTCCTGTTCCCCCTGAACTTCTGTTCCCAAAGGGGATCTAAGGCTTGGCTCCACAGATGTTGATCTTAAGAAGGTTAAGCTTGTGTGAATGAAGTTCAAGGCAAACAAAAAAATTCCGATGTTTCCTCACTAGAAACAGCTGTATAAATGGAGAGATGCAACTGAATGTCTGTTATAGGTTCTTTGAACAGGAACGCAGGGCAGGACAGGTAAATATGCATAATGGTAGCCTCATGCTTTTTTTTTTTATTTCCAGTGAATGCATACCAGACTAAGGATCATCAAAAAAGGAAGAATATTCAGTAAACAGGGCTTTGAAGTGTGGATTGTGATTCCTGCTGCTGTTGCAGAACTCCATTTGACCTTCA
>VYZW01019384.1:8953-23610 GCA_013401315.1 Balaeniceps rex | reverse complement strand
TGTGCTGCTGGGCACAAATTCATTTTAAGAGGCATGGGGCTATTGATACTCATGCAGAGACACTCAAAGGAGAGACGGCCAATCAGTGTGATTAAAGTGGACGAAGCAAGAAAGTAGCCATTACTTTTATCAGTAATCATTGGTGTAAACAGCAGGAGGAAAGGACAATGCTTAGAAGAGGAAAATACAGAAAGGAGGACTCATGGAAAGAAATTAAATAATTGACAATTTTTAAATACTTATAGTAAGGCTTTTTTGCTGGTCAAAACTCTCAGTTGCAGATTCATGTGGGTGCTGATTGATATATATGAGTACACAAAGTACCCCTTTCATTAATGTATGTGGATTTTTCCTAAACTCAGTGGTGGATGTTCCATCACATGTGTCATTTCAAAATGAGAAAAATATTATCAAAAGAATTACTAACTTCATTTTTCAAAGGAGATTACAGTAACTTTTCTTTTATTATTGTAGATGTAATGTTCCAGTCTCCTCTTCCAACTTCCTCTAAGTCTTGAACTCCAAGCAGAAGACCATGATGTGTAACTACGGTGGCAATACTGGTTTGCATAAAACTGAAGCTAAATTCTTTTCTGGCCTATCTCTTAGATGAACTCAAATAAAGATGAACTTTATGAATAGAGGAGAAGTAGAGATTGGAAGTAAAAGTACTGTTTGGTTTAGTCACATAGTTCAAACGTCACACTCTGTTCACTACTCACTAGTTTAGAAGAAGGTGTAAGCAGATGAAGAAACAAAAAACACTTGAGCCTATTGATTTTCATGCTGAACCACAGTGGAAAAAAGGAGCAGTTAAATTCCCTAACTCAATAAGAATCAACTTTTCTTGTATGGAAGAGATTTACTTATTGAAAAAATGAAATAAATCATGAAGATAAAATAACAGATCCTCAGATAGTGTTAGATGTTGACTTCAAGAGAACTTACAGCTAAGGATCTGGGTGAAAAAGTCCTGTTCTGTGTCCATTTTAATTAATATGATGTTATTCAATATTTCTTTTTGCCTTTGCATGGTCCCTTCCAAAACTAACAGCTACCTGTAAATAAAAGTAAGTTATCACACTGCTGAAACATTAGAGAATATGAAGATTGAAGTAGGATACCCAAACAAGGGTCACAACAAGGTCACTGTGTGCTGTGCCATACAGCAATTTGTGCTGTTAAATTGGTCCACCCTTATTCTTGTGACTTGTTCCAGTAATTTCAATGAAAATACATGTGAAGCAAGAAATACAGCTTAGTATCTATAAGTATTGCAAAGTATGTCATGTAGCGATTAGAAACAATATTTTCTATCTCCAATTAGCCAGATACAATATTTTAGCATATTCTGAACAGGGCTGTATTTGGCAATGCACATAGCCTGTTTGAAATGTCTCAACAAGTCTCCAGTACACAGCCTGAGAGATGATAAAAATCTCCCACAAAATTATTTATCTGTACTGCACAGATTGAAGAAAGCTTTGTCCTTTTTATTTGGGACAGTTTAATCAGATGTCTTTGAATATGCTGGATAGAATAAAGTAAGCTTAATAAACATGCACTGGCTGAAAACTTCTTTGTAATAGCTCAATATTTGTTTCCCTTTCTTTTCTTAATGCCTTTGAAAGAAACCATTTGAAGCTCTGTGGTGTCTGAATTTCTCCTGCACTGAAGTGCATATAGAGATGAGAAGAAAAGCCAAGCTGACTATTGTGATCATGCTTTTCTTTTTGGCTTGAGAGATAAGGCTCCACAGAATCTGCCATGTGGTACTGAATTTAAGAAGATGAGCAAAGCAATGGCATGAAGCTTCCGGCTTTCAATAATGCTGCTATATTTATGTGAAGACACAATAATAGTAAGGAAAAAGCCTCTGCCCCAGTAAAAAATAGAGGGACTAATCCTGTAGCACTGAGTACAATGGGAGTTTTGTTATTTACCTCAGCAGAATCAGAATACAGCACAGAGAATTCTATACTGTAGTAAGTTCAGTACACTCAGATACGAAGGTTAAAAAGACACTCAGTGCCAATGCCTCTAATGCTCACATATTGAGATTCGGCAGGTTTTTATGCCACTTTTTCCTTTATCTCTACAGTTTAAAAATCTAAACTAAGCAAAAATAGTCAGATCCTGTTTTTTTTTTCAAATGAACCAGATTCTGATTTTGCTTACATTTAGTAAGTTATTCCTAGCTATGACTTCACTAAAGTAAATAGTTTTACCTACATTAAAAAAAATTTGCCTAATATATATAGGTGCATATACATGCACATATATATGCATATATACACACACACATATAGCTTTATTTTATGGATATAGTTATATATATATACACAAACTACGTATTGAAAGTGAAACTGTCTTATACATGTTGCCCGCCTTTTAAGTTTTTTAACCTGTGATACAGTCACAGGCAGTATTTTAGAAATAAACATGTCCTAGCTATAAAAAGATGGTAGTTTTCAGATCTAAATTAATATTTTAACAATTTAATAATTCATAAAATAGTAAGGATTCATTGAGTCAGCAGCAATTCCTTTTCTACATTGTTTGAATGATTTTGGTCAAATCCAGGGATGGAAAAGCATACTAGAAAGGTCTAAAGTACCACACAGAACAACTTGAACTCAAATCACTTTTCAGTCCTCTCTGTGTGTCTTAAAAATTCAACCTAAGAAATCAAATATTACTAAACAATAGATAATTTAAAATTCTTCTTTATAAGCATTCTATGAACTTTGAATTACCACTGTATGACTCATTTTTTGTTTTAATGCAAATTTTTACTGCAAAACACACACTGGCTTTAATGTTTCTTCACAAAATTATGATAGAAGCATATATGAATAATAAGGCAATAGGAAGGCATTATTTTTCCACTTAATCAACCAGTTCGTTTAGCTACTCCTTCAGAGTTCTAACTCTAGATGTATTTCCTGAAATATAGGAAATTACATTTAAACACAAGAAAAAACTTTTTTACTGTAAGAGTAATAGAGTTCTGGAGCTGGATGCTCAGATGGGTTCTGGAGTCTCCAGCCTTGGAGATACTCAAAACCCATCTGGACAAGGTCCTGAGCAACCCACTCTAGCTGACCTTGCCTGGAGCTGGGGCATTGGACTAGAGACTTTCTTGAGGTCCCTGCCAACTTCAGCCATTCTGTGATGTTGTGATACTGTTTCAAAATCACTCTGGTGTGATTCATAGCATGGAATGAAAACAAACACCTTTGTTGTTTTTTGGATGGGATACATCTACTGTGACTTGAGTGTCAAGATACCAAAGTCAAAGCTAGTCACCATGGTTCACTTCCTGGAGAGAAACAGGCAATTCATTATATCCAAAGATGATAGCAAAGACTGGTTAGGTGAATAAAGATGCACTCCAGAGGTGCCTATTTCTCTTACTAATCCTAAAATCTGACATGAAATCAAATGAGCTCCAGCCATTTTCAGTGGGGTTTAGCTACAAATCAAAAAGAAACTCCACAGTCAACAAGAAGTGAACCAAACCACAGCTTCTAAAAATCTAGGCAAAACAAAATTTTGAATAGCCAAGGGGAAAAAAAAAAACCACCAAGAAAAACCAAATTAAAATGGGTCACAAACACAAAATTTGTCTCTCTGTTTTCTATATATTCTATATTGTTGCTATTACTAGTGTATTAATGCGTACAGGAAGTGTTTGTGGGGTTGGAAGTAGGAGGATGATTGGAATGGCTTTATTTCATCAGGATGATATTAGCAATCAACACTATATTGCATTTTCATTCATACAGTCCGCAACTCATCACCTACCCCCTTGTGAAATTAGTAGCCAAATTACACAGGTTTCTGAGGACGCGAGTTTTACACAGGAAGACAACTGGTGGGCTTAGAAGAAATATGTTTATAGGGTTTCAGAAAATGGGGGAGGGATGCTTTGTTGAGAAAGAGGTGCACAATTGGTTTGCGGAAGCAGGCTCTCCTCTATCTCAGCAATCAGGTATACAGGAACTGGGAAGTATCCAGGGGATATAAGGCTAAGCTTACTTCAGAGCCCCTCTCCTGAATTCATGGTGGCTGTATATGCAGAAAAATCGGCTCTAAAATAAACTTCCCCTTATATCACCTGCAGAGGTGTATAAGCTTTAGTTTTGTTTAAAGGAGACATTAGAAGGTTGTTGGAGTGGTTGTGTATAAACCACATGTAGTGTACATGAAACTAATGCAAATAAGAACTGAACGTATGATTTTTAAATGTGAACAAAATCAGACTGAATCACTACTTCCTGCTGACAGATTTCTTCTCTGACTGAATTTGTTTTCCATAACCTATCCAAGAAGTTTTGCATTTTTCATGAACCATGCAAATATAGTTTGATTTCTGTGTGCTGATTCCAATATCCATAAGCCAAATAACACCTTACCCTATAAATGGTCCCACTACAATAGATTATTAGCAGAGCACAATGTTATAAGAATATCTATGTTACAATCTGAATGTTTGACATAGAATCATAGAATCGTTTAGGTTGGAAAAGACCTTTAAGATCATCAAGCCCAACCATTAACCTAGCACTGCCAAGTCCACCACTAAACCAGGTCCCTAAACACCACATCTACACTTCTTTTAAATACCTCCAGGGATGGGGACTCAACCACTTCCCTGGGCAGCCTGTTCCAATGCTTGACAAGATGCAGTCAATGATCTTTAATCCCAGGGTTTTTTGATGCAGAATCACAAATGGGTGCAGATTTCATCTCAGGCAAGAGTGGGCAGAAGACTATTTCTGTTAAATTAGCCAGACCACATAAAACCAGAGTTTACGCTCATTTTATTATGTTCATTGTGGAACAACAAATAGTACCTGATTTGCCACAAAATTATGACAGTGTGGACAGACTATTACACTTAATCTCACCCACATTCTTCTGATAAAAAGTAAACATTTTCTTATTAACAACTCTGAATAAACAAAAGGAACTCTTACCATGTGAACTCTTACTCATGCAGTTGTGTGTTAATCTTGGGGCCTAAAATTGTACTTATTTTACTACTGAGCACCAGTCTGTTTGCAAGCTGCCAACACAACTCAGCCAGAGCGGACACTGCTGACCAAGAAGAAGAGGATGAAGGTGGGAGATGAGGGAAGATCTGAGCTGCACCTTCAGTGACCATCTCAAATATGCTTCCTCAAGCTACCATCCTATTTAAGCTTAGCCCTTTCTGTACCAGAATCTATGACTTTATTTGCTGTTGATTGTCAGGACTGAGGGCACCCATGGGCGTCCCTGTCTCTGTCCCTGCCCAACCCCTGGGGTTTCCCCCAACCCACCCATGGCCTAGGACCCCATTGCAGCCCGCCAGGGCTGTCACCCTGCTGCCAGTCTCAAGCTCCCCACAGCCCTGCCCTGCCTGGCCATGGGCCCTGCTGAGCTGAGCCCACCTGCGGGTCAACGTCCCAGCCCGGGCTGGCACAGCCCTGTCCCAGAGGAGATGCCAGATGCCTGGGGCTGCGGCTGGCCCTGCTGCTCGCCAGCTGCCCTGCTTCTGGCTGGGGCTGGGACAGTCTCTGCCTGCCAGGCCCTGTGAACACATTTCTCCCCATGCATTGTTCATGAATTGCTCACTTCTTGTTACTTCTTATTTGTGGTCATCAAAGGTGCATGGTATCATTTCTCCTTTATGCCTGGATGACAAACTAAACAGAACAAAGTTTGTCATTTAAAAAAGAGAGAAAACAAATCTTAATGTCCTTCTTGCACATGAATAATGCCTTTGGCATACAAACGGCCACTGTCCATACAGAGAATCACCTGACCTCATGCAGTCACACGAATAAAAAGCCATTGGTAAAATAATGTGAAAACAAGCACAAAGAAGAGCAACCCAGGTGGCTGAACCTGAACAACTCTTTGACGCGTACCAGAGCACCCGCTCCCTGGGGCAGTGTGGCACCGGCACAGGAGCAGCACCCACAGGCCAGCAGCTCATGTACCAAAGAGCATCTGTTCCAAGGGCAGCCAGTCACTGCTTTTCTATAAAACATGTTTGTACAAGATATATCAAGTATACCACTTCAGGTTCTCAAGCTCTGTCTCTGCTCACAGAATTGCTTTCTGTATCTACAGAGAAAGAAAGTATCTTTTGACTGCCAAGATGTGTAAGATGTTCGGTACATAAGGAACATTTTTTACCTCCATCCACGTTGGCATTTTACACACAGAAGTTTTAGAACAAAAATCCTTTTTAAAAGGGAATATCCAGTGAATATTTACAAGGAAAAGAGAACGTTTGCTAAACTTGTTTTCAAATGTTTTTAATGAGGCTACATAAACCACTCATGTTTTCAGCAAGGCAAATATATCTGATGGTACACAGAATTTATAAACACTGAAAATGATCAGGAAATTCCAAACTGAAAGAAACATCCATTTCTTTGCAGGTGAAGCCAAAAAAGTAAGTTTTAGGCATGTTTATAGTACCCTCTGATGGAAGTAAGAAGCATTACAACTCCTCCAAAACATTTATTTCCTTAAATGTAAAGATAGCAAAGATACATTTTGGTACCTTTTGCAACTTCATACACAGCTGAAATAAAAATTGTTTTAAAAAAGCTTAGAAGCTTTGTACACACACACACACACATGCACACACAAAATAACCAATAGAATAACCTCTTATTTAGGTCTGGCTTCCTCAAGAAAACAAACAAAACACAATGTGACTTCTTTCCAGCTAATCAGGGAGAAAGCTTCCCAAAGATACACAGTTTTGTTCTTTTCATTTTATACCATACCAATCTTTATTTCTGTTCCAAAAGAATTAGAAAAAAACATGGTATTTTTGAAATTATATTTATTAGATTACCTATCAGTATTCATCCCATTTGTTTGTTCAGATGAATCATTAAAATCCCTCAGAAACAGGTCAAAATTACAGAATGCCAAGGGATGTTTATGAAAATGTAAATAAAAATTATCAGAGAATTAGCTTTAACAATCAGTACTACTTTTAAGGTTTAAAATACCAGAGCAAATTTGCCATCATTTCTTTTTCCCTTCTCACTGACTCATAAAACACTTCAAAATTAACTTTCATCACTAATTGGCAGGTCATTGAGAAAGTATTTTACATACTGACATTAGAAGTGTGAATATTTTTGAACTTTATAAATATTTTGAACTCTAAAACTCCATTTCAGTGTTTAGCAAAGCTTTCTTTAAGAGAAACAGTCAGTGCATTACTTTTACTTGATTGTGGTGGATAGGCCCTATTCCACAAAGCATTCAAGCTGTTGCCTAAATCTTTTTTCTCTAAGAAAATATCATAATCAGATGACTAAATATCACTAAACCACTGACAGTTACGAGCAACAGACATTTTAAACATATTGCTAATTGTTGTTGAATTAGGAACTTGTTATGACAAACAATAAATGTCTGAAATTTTTAAAATCCAGTTCAAGACTAGAGTGAAGGAAATAATTTGGTTTTGATTTGAGCTCATCCCTCTTCCATAAAGCACTGTTACAGTTATTACATTGGGAAATGTACATCTATTTACCCACAAGACACTGAAAGAAAGCAAAAAACATGTCTTTACTCACATTCACATATTTCAGCTTCATAGTGGGCAATCATTTGAATTGAAAGAATGACTTTTATACCATCAGTTGTCAGCCTTTAGAGTGAGACTTCAAATAAACCAAAGATAACAGTTTTAGTGTTGTGGCCACAACTACACACTGCTGGCCAGGATGTCCCTCCTACTCTTGCCTGAAAAATAATGAGGAAGATCTACCTCAGGATTTTCTAAAGGTATTCATTGCATTACTGAGATGATCTAATAGCTCACCACTGTTTAGTACAATAATTTGGCTGATCTCTCAGTAAGCAGATACACCAAAATGACTATTTTTAAATTGCTATGTGTTGGTTTTCTGCTGGCTTAGTGAGCAGGCTCAGCTCCTCCAGGAACCTGACAAGCACCAGGAATGGTGAAAGGGAAGAAGTGGAAGTCTGTGCCTAAGAGTAGGGGAGAGGGCAGTAGCCAGGCACTAGCACAGGAGCGAGCTGTTAGATCAGCCAAAACACATTGTTAAATTCACCCTAACAGAGAATTGCCCATCAGCATATATTAACCTCTATGTTTATATTGCAAAGATTACACTGCAAGATCTATAAGAGGAAAGATCAATCAAAATATACATCCTACATGCTCACCTAATCCATTTGAAGGTCAGCAGAAAAAGGGAAAGGCACTAAAGATTTACTTTACGTTATTAAGCACAGTTCCATGAAAAATACTGTGACAGAAAATAAAAAAGTGAGTGAGTGATCAAGTTCTTTAGGAAGTGGTCAGCAAAACTGCATTAACAGGAACAGCTATATTAGAATTAATGAAAACTGAGTATGCAGAAACCCTGGGAGCTCTGGAGTTAGAGAAAAGGTAGAACTGTGACTTTATTCAGTCAAGCTCAAGTCATTTAATCTTGGTTATGAGTTTAACACCATAGAATGTACATGTCTGGAAAATTAAATGAAGGAGATACATCGTCTGTGGAAGGGCTTGTAAAGATTTTAGCAGAGCTAACCCACTGAAATCTATGAGTAGAAATATTTGGAAAGGCTCATCATTTTCAGTTATATAATAAGCATGTAAGAAAAGGGGTTACTATATTGAAAGGCCATCTAGGCTAGAGAATAGACCTGTTGTTTCTTTTATAAATTTCAGTTATGAATGTGTGTGGAAGCCACAATTATATGTGAAGCTCCATTATTTTAGGTCCTGTACAAACACATCATGGACTTGAAGAATGTGAAGCATTAATAAACAAGATGTTATAAAATTGGGACCAAAGAAGCATTTTCCCCATTTTACAGATAGGGGAATAAAGTAGGCAGTTTGAATGATTTGTTCAAGGTTGCAAAAGATATCTGTGGCAAAGCTAGGGATTTTATCATAAATTCATGAGAATCATTAAAATGAACCTTACGTTACAGCTTATTACAAACATGTTATACAGGTAACTCCTTTTTTAATAGTAAATTCCTTTCGTGTTGCAGTTCTACCCTGAGTAAGAATAAAGGAAGTATTCCTAATAAGCTCGACAGGATTTAGATCAGTCTGCTGAAAAGTCCACCAGTAAAAACATACTCTCTTAATTTCACAGATTGCTAGAGAACAGTTTCATTGCCATGTATGAAATTGCAATCTAAATAATGGATAAAGGCACAACTAGTTCTAAGACTGTTAAAAGAAAACCGTTTGTAGGCATTAACAGTGGAGAACTGAGTTTTATGAAATTGATTAACAGGTGTGCTGCTTCTAAAATAAGTGCCACAGTTTATAATATATCCCTTAAAATTTTCATGTAATGTAAAATCAAAATGAATATATACCATTATGGTGTATTGCCATTGTCAGTTCATCACACCTTGTCTCTGCCGCTCCTTCCTCCTCAAGGGGAGGACTCCTCACACTCTTCCCCTGCTCCAGTGTTGGGTCCCTCCCATGGGAGACAGTCCTCCATGAACTTCTCCAACATGGGTCCTTCCCACAGGCTGCAGTTCTTCATGAACTGCTCCAGCGTGGGTCCCTTCCACGGGGTGCAGTCCTTCAGGAACAGACTGCTCCAGCATGGGTCCCCCATGGGATCACGAGTCCTGCCAGCAAACCTGCTCCAGCATGGGCTTCTCTATCCACAGGGCCACAGGTCCTGCCAGGAGCCTGCTCCAGCGCAGGCTTCCCACATGGTTACAGCCTCCTTTGGGCATCCACCTGCTCTGGCGTGGGGTCCTCCACAGGCTGCAGGTGGATATCTGCTCCACCGTTAACCTCCATGGGCTGCAGGGGGACAGCCTGCCTCACCGTGGTCTTCACTGCGGGCTGCTCTGCTCTGGCGCCTGGAGCACCTCCTCCCCCTCCTTCTTCACTGACCTTGGTGTCTGCACAGACGTTCCTCTCACATATGCTCACTCCTACCTCCAGCTGCAGTTTGTGTCCCGGTGGTTTGGTTTTTTTCCTCCTTCTTAACTATGTTATCCCAGAGCCGCTACCACCATCGCTGACTGGCTCGGCCTTGGCACAGAAGAATATTAATGAAATTGGCTCTGCAGAACAGTCACCCTATAGACATCTAAATGCAAGTAGTATCATATTTGGATTGCAAAGAAGGTACCTGGATAGAGGATTCCAAGGATGCTGACACCACCCATGATTAAATCCAGCTTCTGGAGGTAATGGTATACACCCTTTTTTGGATAAGATTTATGAAATATTTCTTCATGGTCTGTGAAAGACTAATGGAAGAAAACCTACTGTGGGCAGACTTCAATTTCTTATACAGGTTCAAGATTTTTATTAGAAAGTAGTTAGCAGGTTAAATTTTCTGAAGGCAAGTTTTAAAGGCAATATAGCAAAAGGTATCATTTTACATCTGGGTTTACTGACTATATGCAGAACAGAACTATCTCCAGTACATCCCTGCCCTTTGGTCTAAAGGATGTATTCCTCTCTCTCCCTGCTCCATCAAAGGCCCTGAGTGCCAAGTCTGAACTGCATCTCTCCTTTAGGAAGAGATCAGCATAAGGCAAGGAAAGCAAAATTTGTAGGCTCCATCTATACCAGTAAACTGAACAAGACCAGAACACAAACCAATGCATGGACAGGTCATCATCAGTAGTTTTAAACTGCTAGCATGCTTCCTGGCTTGGTTTTGACCTGCACTAACTGGTGCTCTGCAAGGCAATGCATGGACACAAGTCCGGAGAGAAAGATCACGGACAGAATGGTGATACATGGAGATTCATCTACAGACAGATTATTCTGGCTCATGAATTATTTTTGGCCACAGTTTTTAGGTTGGCTTTTCGTTTTGTTTTTGCTTTTAATCTGACCTGATACGTATAAATAGTGATATTAACAGTAATCAGAAACCTATGCTGCTAATGAAGAAAACTAAATTGGGTCTATTCCTGGGCTTGTTTCTAGAATGCAAATTTAGACTGGCCTAAGTATTTTGTGAAGAAAATAGATAGGCACCAAAAGCACAGAGTTCCACGTAGCTACTTGCATTATTTGTGTTCAAGATTTTGCTTTCCATTTACAGCAAAATCTTCTGACATGTGGAGTGCAGTCAGATCTTAGACTTTCTCTTTTCTTTCCAACATTAGAAATGGGATAAAGTGTCTTACTGACCTCCCGAAATAATTGTGAAATGTATCTCTGAGAAACTGTTTATGTCACATACAATAAGATGCTCAGTTTGGAGCTAGGCTGCTCGAAGGGAAACTGAATGAAGTTTCCCATACCACAGCAAATGTAACAGAATCCATTGGATCATAGGAGAACCTGCACAGATCAACAAAAGAACGACAAAGAAAGGAAGCTCAGAAAGTGGAGTAACGTGTATTCTACCAAGAATCAGCTAAGAATACTTCTCTGTTTCACGTACTTAATACCTTTGATGTTCTTTAAAATGTTGGGAGAGCACATTAGATTAGCCTGCTGGGTACGTTTGTCTTGTGTGACTGGCACATAGGAAGCAACTAATCCAAGTCATATTGTTTTTCCTCAGAGTGCTGATAAACTCTCCATTAGGATTGCAAACCCCTCTAGGCTCTGTCAGTCTCATTGTTATTTAATCCTAAATGAAGTATGTCTTATCAATTCATTCCATGCCATGACCCTGGTCAAGGTTAGATGACGGTCTAGCTATAAAAAAGCTGGAGGTAGCAAAAAGCATTATTTTTCCTTGACAGACTAAGAAAGCAGTGATGTGCACGTAGGTAAAAATTCTTCACTGCAAATACATTTCCCCAAATATGTTCCATTTACTCACTAAGAGAATATTTTCATTCTTCAATAACATTTTAAAATGCTGGAACATCAGAGTAGGCTTTTTCTTTCCTGTACTTTTTAAAGATGAGATTAAAGCAAGGATTTTATCTTTTTTAGTAAATCCTGTTTATGGGAAATCTATTTAAATTAATGCCACTCTTTTTTCAAATGTCTTTTAGAGTCAAAGAAGAAAGTGAGTCACATGGCAAAATTATCCTGCATGCTATTATCAGTGGAGATGAGCCAGCCCTCCTACTGTTTGTTGATGCATCTGTCTAGTGAAGAGGGGAAAAAAAAGAGAAGAAAAAATCCCTACTCTGGGGAGCTGATCAGATCACAATAGTTTGTAAAAACCAAGAACTAGATAAAAATTACTTCTTGGGAAGTTTGTAACAGTGCTGCAGCCCCACTATATGCTTTCCCCTATGGCAATGAAAGTCTAAGCAAATTTTCTCTATTCATAGTTGTGCTTCCTGATTAATCAGCTATCAGGTGCAAAAAAACACCCACTATACTTGGGGTAAGCTGGTACACCACCCATGAAGTATAAGGCGGCCAGTAAACTGCTAAGCTGTTGCAACTTTTAAGAATACTGTCACTTTCTGCCACAGGGGAAAGCTACAACACATTTTATTTCATAGACTTCTGGGCTAAATTGCCACTTGAAAGCTGTGGGATTATGATGAAAGGTGTCAGCAGGATTTCACCAGGGGTACCTACTTTGTGTTAAACTACCTTGTGCAACCTTGCTGACTTGTGCAACCAAACAGAAAACACAATAAAAGTTGTTTCATTCAAGTGATGTTCTTAGTTCTAGAGTCTCTTCTTAATTTAGGTTTAGGTTATGCTATCCTTATTAACAATGAGGTAGGCTTGATAGGTGGACTTCAGTACTCTTCATACCTAGCATAAGCTTCAATTTGTTGGTTGAATGTTGGCCAACAATTTAATTTATTCCATGCTCCTAAGTGACAAAGCTCTGTCAACAAGAAAAATGAAGAGAACTAAAAGAGAGAGGTCATGCTAGGAAAAATATCTAAAATGAACATTTTGCCAAAGTACTTATTCAGTTTGAACAACTACATAGTTTAGAATCTTTATCTTAGCTGTCCTGGCAATGTCTTACTATCATGAACAAGTGGAAAATTGTATCAGAATCATAACCCTGTGAATCAACCAGTCTTGCGAGTAAAGCAAAGCTTTCTACAATCTGATATTTGAATACCAAGTAGTTCACAAAATGAACTGTTCTGAAAAAAAATAAAATGTTTTGAAGGGAAAAAAAAATCTAAAATCACCAGGAGGTCATTGTAACTGATTCATTAGATCCTCGTGCTTCCAAAAAATCAGCTATCAGGGTCAAAAAACCTCTACTTGTATTGGGCCTGTGACTGACAGAGGACCATGACATTCCTATTAGGGAGACTGGATCAAACTGTAACTCCTTGTCCTCTGTTGTCCTTTCTTCTTCAATCCTTATTTAACAAGCCAACCAAATTTTGCCTCCAGATTCACTCTTTCATCACCTACTTTACAAAGAGAGCATGGAAGATCTATTTAATCATGTTTCAGTGGTAGATCCCTATGTCATGGAAGGAAGCAGTGGAGAGATCTGGATTGTTATGACCACATGGCACAATACAGCATCAGGTAGGCTCAACCAGTCTACGTCAGGAAAACCCACAAGTGACATTCACACAATGGTCTGTTAGCAGGTTTTACTTACTTGGGTGCAACAACTCGTTCATGAAAAGGGAATGTCAGGGAGGACACACTGGAGAAGGACGTTCCTCTTTGTCTGACACTCTGTTGTCAAGAAATCTTCATGTACCATCTATCTGCTTCCTAGGAAAGCTTATTTAGGGAAAAATAACTATCTATAACAACACACCACAGTACAGGGCAGCCTCAGAGTTCAGAAATCCTATAAACCCTGTATTTGTTGACACATCATAATACAGCATAAAAACAGAAAGAAGAATTGGCACTTTCGCAGTTAAATGCATACAAATACCTTACGTGTATATTGATTTACTGCAGGAGATTCCTCCATGTATGAATCAGAAACGGTCAGTTTAAGGGAGGCTCAGGACTGGCAGAGGTGGAAAGGAACTGGAATAGCGCTGTCAAGACCCAGTAACGGGTCTTGCCTTCCTTCTACTTATCTGTCAGCAGCTTTACCAGCCGCTCATATACTCAAACACTTTAAAAAAATTTTAAAAAGTCAAATAAAAATATAAAATAAAGAAAAAAATTTAAATTACTAATGAAAAGTGAGTGTTCAATCAAGAAGTGGTTTTGATGTTGTGCAGTATCATATCATGATGATACTATCAAAGCTGTTCTTTTTAAAAAAAAGAAAAATGTAAATTGTTCTATCTCAGCTCTTCAAACAGACAAAAGCAGTGAAAAAGAAATACAGCAATGTCTGTGCTATGTAGAAGACAGCAATAATAGCAAATCTGCTACTATCAATTTTTTGTTTTAGTTATTTGGTACAATTCTTATTAAACCAGGAAAAGAAGAAAATTTCTTTCCCCTCTCTTTTGTTTATAAAGCATTTAATACTTTTTCACATCATTTAACTCATAATATTCCCTTTCAAAATTGTCCAGTATGGATAGTAACTTGAAAATATTTTACAAACATAATTAAATTAACTCAATTGTTCTGAAAAGAATTGTTTTGAAGAAAAAATAAAAAAGCTAAAAGCTTCAGAGGGTCATAGTAATATCCTGTCTTGCTGCTACTTATATCATCAAAATTCAGATTTTTTTTCCCTTGAAAGCACCTGTGCCCATGGTAGGCACACACAGAGCAA
>VYZW01019379.1:0-13487 GCA_013401315.1 Balaeniceps rex | reverse complement strand
TCCTTTAAGGATGCAAATGCTCTCACACATTCCTCTGGGCTCTGACAGATGCTCTTTACCAGATGTACCACTGGGGCTGAGGGGACCACTGCCCCCACCTGCCTCCTCCATCCCTTAGCTGAAGATTACCAACCAGCGGGTGGAACAAAACAGGATGCATGCCTGTTCTTCATCTGACCTGGTTCTCAAGACAGTGATGGGCATTAATGAAGGTTGAAGCATAGCATATTAAACTGTGTCAGCTGAACAGGCACTGCTGTAGGCCCTAATACAAGGGAGGTAGCGTTTGGCAAAGAAGCAGGACGGCTCATGGAAGAGACAACATTTCTAACTACAAAAGCTAAATCAGAGACAGCTTATCTATTGGAGCTGTCAACCACGTGTAATAACATCCTACCAGGATAGGCACGTTACGTCTCATAACCTTTTTCACTGCTTTTATCAGATTTGGTTGACACAGAACTTCTACTAATACAATTATGGCAGCTACGCCCATGTTATTTTTGAACAGAAACAATCGCGCCAATGTTAACTACCATGGATAGCGTTATACAGATAGAGAGGCACCCTATAACAGCCAAGCTTATTCCTTTACTCCCAGAGAAGGGGATAAAACCATTTGTTGTGAATGAAACTGACTACATACTGACGGGGGTTATGCAAAACATAAGAAAGCTTAAAGAAGCTTGTCTTTTATACACAGTTAATGCTACTCAAGATGCATATAGACAAGCCTACAGAAATAAATGAAGGCAAATGGCTTGGGCCTCAGTACTATCTGCAGAGTAGTTCACATCAATGGGGTCTATATAGGAAGCACTGGCACCCCAACACGTCAATTAAGAGAACTGCATCTATTAGTACATCTACCCGAACAGCACGCTGGGAGAGCCAAAAATAACAGCTGCTGCCACATCAGAACAGCACAAGCACTGCATAGAGGCGATGCCTGCAAAACAGAAACTAAGCGGCCATGCACAAACACTTCCTCTTCCTCCCCCACCACCCCTACAACAGCAGCAACAAACCTGAGATTAAACACTCGCCAGCATCCTGCTCTGCATTCCTGTCACATCAGGAATATAAAAGAGGGAGACTGCTAGCTGCTGCTCCATATATCTGAAGGGTTCCTTCAGTTTACAGCAAGTAATACAAATACTTGACATGATTCTTGCAGAGGCTTCTGTTGCATTTTCTTCTTTTCTTTCACTCCTTTTCTCTAGTTCACCCATTTCAGAGCTCACTAGGGACCCCTTGGTATTTACTAGGCTTGTTTTTGATACATTACTTCTCAAAGACTGAGAAGTCAGAAATAAAAGCAGTTTCTCCTAGGCAAGTCACATTATATAAACAAGCAAGCACAGAGGCACAGCTCTACTGAGGTGCCACACACAAACTCTGCAAGTCAAGTTCAAATCTAAACCCTGGACAGCACCAAGACTGACGGTGTGACACTATCACATGCAAGAGTAAACAAATTGGGCTGCAGTTTTCTGTCAACGCTAACTTCTGAGACTATAAATCCCAGCATCAATACTCAACCATGATGCACATCTCAAACACGTTACAAGCTAATTCCTGATGGGCAGACTGGGGGAACCCAATGGCAGCAAGTGAAGTGCGGGGGTTACAATGCAATGCCCGAGTAATGGCCCAAACAAGGCCTCTGTCAGATTTTGTGTGGCTTTGGTATCTGCATTTCAAACACAGATGGAAGAAACATACCTCCTCCAGAACACAGGCTGTGGATATTCAACTTCAAACTTACCACCTGAATTTCTTATTCCAATGGAAACCACAAGACAGTTCCACCCCATACCCCAGTGTGCCAGTCAGAACTCACCAGATCCACGACAACCTTTAGACACAGAGAAATCAACTAAAAACTGAAATCTAAAAAGAGAAGCGATCAAACCATTTTACAAACATTTGGTGATCCTTTGAACCGAAGAGAATGTGTCCTGTAAGCAGGTGGTCAACAAACAGCTCCAAGCTTGTACAGGGCTTGTCACCTCGCACTAGTCAAGCTCAACAAGGTCACATTTTCAGAGTTTGATAATTCTACCTGAAATTAATAAGCTCCATATGTGGGGGAGGGAAGGAGAGAAAAAACAAACTAGGGAGCTCAGATGGGATGAGAATAGCACGCTATGCATGATTAAGAAGAAATCATAATGCTTGTTCAGAAGGCTAATTAACTGATTAAGGGTGCAGGTACTACTTTAGCCTGGGCATTTTTCAACCTCAGAGTGCTTGCTATTCTAACCTTGACTTCTCACTACATGCAATGCAATACAGAATAACTTGCAAATCAGTTGATTTATACAATCTGCCGTGAGAGGGGATCCCAGAGCACATCCAGTTTTGCTTTCTAGAATATTTTTATAAGAAGGACACGGCCAGTACTGTCATCTTGATGAAGCACACAGTGATACTATTCACAAAAGTAGCGGGAAAGAAGCATGGACACTACTGTTCCATTTATTTTTTAAATATATGTAAATATGTATTTAAAAAGTATATTTTTGTGTAACTACCTAAATATATAAAAACACATTGTTGCACTGTTTCACAGTCACAGTGCAGGTTACCCTGAACAAGATAAGAGTCCATTCCACCACCAGCCCCATGTTCCCACCATTGCCCTTGCACCAACAAAATTATTTAGCACCCACAAAACTGGGGAGAAAAAAAAAAAGGAAGTCAGTTTGTCTACAGCTTGATCAGTTCATAAGTCAGGGAACGCTGATTCCCACCTGCACAAACACCCCAACTGGCACCAGTGCACCAGTGACAGGGCAAGAACCTCCTGTTGGTTGCAGTCTATACTTGCAAGTCAGGTTGTCCCCACACAGGGGAGGTGGCACAACCAAAACTGGTACCTGGAAGCTGATCCTAGAAACTGTCCCCTTTCTCATTTCAAGAGTGAATCGTGCTTACTTGCTCTTCTTCTATATAAGAAACATGCAAAACTGCCACGAGGTGCCTACTGGATAACCACAGTAGAAACTAACGTAGGAAAGACACACTCACTGTTCAGAAGAGGGCCCTACCAGCATATCCTACCCTTTCCACCCCTGTGGTCATCAGAGATTCCCGTCGTAATGACCCTGTATACATCAACCTCCCCCTCAAAGAGCCAAGGATCACTTCCCCTGCTCTCCCAAAAGTCCTTATTAGACAGGAAACAAAGGCAACACCATGAAAAGGACACTTCAGATCTGCCTAACAGGCTCTAACCAGGATAACATAGGCTGTTCATCCATGCACCTGGAAATGGTTGTGCTGAAAAAGCTGGTGGTACAAAACACTCGCTAATACTATCAGAAGAAAAATTAGCATTAGGACAATTCAAAACATTTACGCAGTTGAAACAGCAACCCAATGTTATCTTGCTATACGCAGAGTTCACACTTATTCTTTTCAACACATACCACTTTCCTTCCAGCTCCAAAACAAAGCACTTACCTTAAGTCGGTGCTAAACTACCCCAGCCACAGAAGAATATTTCTCAATAACAAGGAACTGTTACTCAGGATTAGGATGTCCCTAATAGGCCTATTTAGGGTTATAGTGACAACATCTAATAACCGATATATCTAATTCTAAAACAATTCCAAGCTCCTGACAGCATTTCTTTAAAAAGGAAATCAAAGTCTTAGTTCAGCAATATATATAACAAGAATATAGTATTTTTCTCCACCGAAAATCTGACCATACACACATAGGTCAGTATATCAGCTGTAGATGACAGTTCAGTACAAGAGACATAGTATATTATTGTGTGAGGCAAGCTACCAACTAAGTTAACACAAATAGGCCTGCCGACTACAGAAATATTACATTAAGAATGAAGAGAGACCCAAGCCCACACTGTTCTGGCCCCATTCAGTGCTTTGTTAGCAAAGGCCAATCTTGGAATTCAGCTTTGGAAGCTCTGAATACCAAGTTAAGCCAGGTGAACCTGAAGGGAGGAAAAGCAGATGGAGAAGAAACACAGCAAGACAGGCTGAAATGAGAAAGGCAGCACATACCAAAGTATGTTGCTGGAAAGAAAAATGGGGGCCTTGCTGATTCAGAGCTTTAAGATGGAGGGACACTGAGCCTGGCACCAGTTTAAATTCAGAGTAGCTGAAAACTGAACAGGAGTCAGTACCACCTCTCCTAATCCAAGTCCTACTTGGAAACCCCAGGGAAAGTCGTTGGTTACGGTCCACGTCTGCAGACCCATGAGCACATCAGCCTCCGGGGACTGCCAGGCATCCTCCAGTAACCATTGGGGCAGCCAGCATTATCAGAGCCTGCCCACACACCCTCCTCTGCAGGGGTGGCAGTACATTGGGACGCATAAAGGGCCCCCAACCCCACCAGCTTCCTCACCATTTTGGTTTCATGTTACCACCGTGGTTTGCCGAGTTCCTTCCTGTGCGCTGCTCCTGTAAAAGGGCACAAAGGGAGGGGACGCTAGATCTGCTTGCCGGGCAGGGTCCCCGGCAGGAGCAGCACGGCCCTGCCCAAGCACCGTGCTGCCCACAGGGCTGCCCTTGCTAAGCCCAGCTCCCAGAGCTCTCCCCACGCCGGGGGACGACCCTCCGCCCCAGCTGTGCCCCAAACGGGCCTCGCACGGGGGAACCACCTGCGTCTCACCCCACACGCACCCCGCAAACACGAGGACGCGCCTGGATTCCCCCCTTCCCCTCCTCACAGGACGCGCCTGGATTCCCCCGCCATGGCTCCGGCCCTGCTCCGCCCCCCACCCCGGCACAGCGCCCGGTCCCCCACCTCACCCCGGCTCTTCACGGGGCCGCGCCTGTGTCCCGTACCCCGCCCCCCGCCCCGTGGGGTCGCCCCTGGCTCTCGCCCTCCTCAACCGGACAGCGGCGGGCTCTCCCCCCTCCCATCCCCCCTCATGGGGCCGTGCCCGGTTCTCCCCTTCCTACCCTCACGGCAGCGCGCCCGGGTCTCGCTCCTTCCCTTCACAGCAGCGTGCCCGGCTCTGCCCTCCCCCCGCCCGCCCCTCAGCCTGCCCCGGGACCTCGGCCGCTGTGGCTCACCGGGGCCGGCCCTGCCTGCCCAGCCGGGGGCTGGCGACACCAAACCCCCAACACCGCCGCTCCCCGCCGCCCGCTCCCTACCGTTCGAATCAACAACAAGATGGCGACGGCCAAGGGGGCGGAGCCCCAATGCTGGCCGTCATAGCAACCGCGCCGTCCAAAACCCGCCCCGCCGCCTCTTGCGGCAGTCCAAAGACGAGCCCCGCCCACCGGGGCCGCCCCTGGAAACGCTGATAGGTCGAATCCAGCGTCAATCAAACGCAGAGCCGCCCCGCCCCTTTCCGTGCGCCGACTGCCTCCGGATGGCCGCTCACGTTAGGCACACGTGACTCCCACCACTACCCCGCCTCCCCGCGGGCTGCGCCGCTTCATTGGCTACCCGCGGGGAGGGGAGGGCGTTCGGCCAATGGGCACGCCGGCCGCGGGCCGCGAGCCCTGCCCGGCTGGGGTGGTGTGCGGCTGGAGCGCGCGGGCGGCCATGTGAGGAGCGGCCTGCCGGGGTTTGGGTCCGCTCTCCCGCGCCGGACGCCGGGCTCGGAGACGGGTCTCACGCCTCGGCCCGCCGCATCCGCCTTCCCCCGGGCCCTTGGGCAAGTGCGGCGGCGCCGGCGGGGCGGCACATCCCGCTTGGTGTGGTGCATCCTGCGGGGTCAGCCGGGCTAAACCCAGCTCCCGCCACTGCGGCCTGGCCCCAAACAGCTCCTCGCGCTCGGCTGGCCCCTTGGAGCAGCGAGTGGGACGTGTTCACGCACCGATCCAGTACAATAAAGGTCTAATTCCCAAACGGTCACGGTTCCTGTGGTCTCTGGGCAAGGGGACCCTGAGGCAGAGTCACACAGGTGACCCCTCTTCGCTGTGAAATTTCACGGCTGGCTCCTGCCCTCCCCCTTCCTCCCTAGGCACCTACTGGCAGTAGCCACCTACTCCCCAAATTAGTCTCTTTCCTGTTATCCTGCCAGCACTTTTTTCCCTGGGAGCTGCTGGGGAGATGTCCTGTAGTGCCCTCCTTTGAAATTCAAATAACCAGTTTCCCACCTCCCTGTGCTGACTGACTCCTTCAAAGCGCTCCCGCCTGTTCGCTAGGCCCTGCTAACTCTCCTGCAGCATGTTGCGCTTAGTGATGCACGCTAATTCACTTTTCCTCCTAATTAAGAAACCCGGCCCCTGTGCCGACCAGCTGCTCATCCCACCCACTTGTGCCTGAGAGTGCTCAGGCAAGGGAGAGCTTGAGGGGCACATGGGGCAAAAGTTTCTCAAAATTACCCATGATTGAGTTTCCTTGCCCCAGATCATGTCTCTGCGGAGGACTGCCCCAGCTGGGTCACATTGAGAGGCTACGGAGACGCTGCTGTGACCAGATCCCTGACTGGAGACGGCGCTAATGACCGCCACAACCGGACAGCCACCGGTGGGACTGCTTGGCCACAGCACTCCCCACAGCAATCACAGCAGTGGGTGCAATCTCTGCCACCATTTATTGGGTCCACACTGGCCGGGGCAGTTCAGGGGCTGGCTGCGCCCTGTGGGCAGCAAGTTTGGCCATGGAGGAGGGATCCCCTCCTCCTCCCAGACCTGAGGGCCACGATGGGTGTCTGCCGGTGCCCAGTGCTCTGCCCAGCGTGGCCTACGGGGAGTTGTGAGTCATGGGCATCACCCTCACCGCATCAAGCTGCTCAGATCCGTTGCCGTGCCTCAGTCATGCTGTTGAAGAGATAGTCCCTGCTGGTGCCTGAGATGGGAGGCAGCACTCAGCCCTCACCCTGTGGGTGCTGCCCGGGCATTGCTGCCCAGTGCCCAACTCTCCTGTCCCCCAGACCCCTCTGCCCCGAGGGACGCATCCCAAGGCTGCAGGGGCCGTGGGACAGGGCATTCACGCGGGTCCCAGGCACGGCCATCTAACTGCCCCTGTGCAGAGGAGAGACAGGAGAGGGTGCTGAGGGCCCCAGGGTGCCCACCTGTGCCCCCAGCAGGGCTCCCACCCACACCACCATGGCACATGCTTACTGGGCTGCTGGCGTGGGGGCAGCTCCACTCCTCTTCGCTGCCCCTCTGCTCCTCCACGTCCCAGGAGCCGTGGAGGGGGTGAGGGGAGGGTGTGCCATTGGTAACAGGCCCCCAGCCTTGACCCCAAGGGATGCTGCCAGGAGCAGGTCGCCAGCCAGACTTTGCACTGCCAGCTGTGCCCTATTGAGCCCATCACCCGGACTGATTTCCACCTACCTGATCATCCCCTTACCCAGCCTGTGTGTCCCTGGCATGGCCCTGGGTGCTGAAGGGGATTGCAGCAGGGGCTGTGCTCACCCAAGCACCACCATCTTTCAGCAATGCCCGAGAGCAGCAAGCCGGTCTGCCAGCATGCCTGCTTGTGTCCCCACGTGCCAGTGCACACCGTTGTGCTCAGAGGATGCTGTGCTGGGGGAGCTGCAGCCCCGGAGCCCCCCTGCTGCCAGCACTGCCCGTGGGGGCTGAACTCAAGTGTTCTCCCTTTCATGGTCACTACAGACCTGGTGCCACCGAGCACCATGTCCCCAACCTCACCAATGAACGTGGATCCAGCCATGAATCACCCTGGGGCTGTTACACTGCTGGAGGCAGCTGTTATCCTGCCCACAGGCTCGCATGCCTTCTCCTCGCTGTGCAGACACCCGGCGCAGGCTGGGCCAGCTCCAGTGCTTCCTCAGGCTCTCCCCTCTGCCGCCTCTCACTCCTGGTTCATCCTCCCGGGGGGCGTGCAGCCAGCTTGATGAGCCACAGTGGCCCCAGCCCTGGCCCCAGGACCTGGCCCTGTGGCAGGCAGCAGGGCCAGCACTGTGCCATCCCACCCTGCCAACCGCAGAGTTTCTGCCCCAGCCTGGCCACCAACATGGCTGTCCCCCGGCCAAATCACCGTCTCCGCACCCATGGCTCTTGTCAGCACTGCACCCTCAGCCTGGGGCAGAGACAGCACCCCAGCGCAGTGACCCATGGACCACAGCCAAACGCGGGGTACATTAAACACCCCCCATGCACTGCATCTCCCAGCTGCCCACAAGGATGCTACAGGAGCCTGTGCCAACGTGCATGGCTGCCCCTCGCTACCGATCCAACTGCCCGAGCCATGCAGCACCCACCTCTTGCCCGGGAGCAGCTTGCCAGGGGCTTGGTTGCTGCAGGAGGAGCAGAAGGCAGCCGTGAGCCCCTGGCCTTGCTTGCGGTGCCATGCTGTGCCGTGCCATGGGGCCGGGGCTCACCTGCACAGCAGGCTCCGGGCCATGCAGCCCAGGGCAGCCAGCAGCAGGGTGCCAGAGACAGTCAGCACTGCCACAAACCAGGCTGGTGGGTGCCATGCTGTCTCTGTCCGCATGACAACCAGCGGCTCCTTTGGCAGCGTCTGCAGAGGCGGTGGGGTGAGGGGGCAAGCGAGGGCCAGGGGGCCTGACGGACCCGGGAGCACTGCCTGGCCAGCGGGCTCTGCTCACCATGTGCCGGGTGGTGGTACTGGGTGGCACCAGGGTGCTCTGGGGAGTGACATGCACCACCAGTGCCACCATGGTGCTGCGGCGGGAGGCACCCGGGACACCCCACACCTCCACCAGCAGCACAAAGGTGCGGGGCTCAGCCAGGTCATCGGGGAGGTAGAAGAGGGTGTTCCCCTCCAGCTGAAAGCTCCCATCCTCATTGCCTGGATGAGAGGGTCTGCTCAGTGCCACACCACAGTGAGGGGCTGGGTTGTGCTGTGGCTTGGCTGCTCCTCACCTCCAGCGATGGTGTATGCCAGCACGGTGGTGGCAGGGCTGCCCTGACACGCCAGGCGGGTGACAGGCTGGCGGCTGCCCGACCTGGCTGTGATCCGCAGCTCCTGCACCTCAGGGGTGCACACTGGTGCCTGGTCTGGCACGGCCTGCTGGGAGCAGAGAGAGGTGGTGTGGCACCTGTGGTGCTTGCACCCACTGTGTTTCACCCGATGGGCTTGCAGTCGCACCTGCAGGTGCACAACCACATCACACAGGCAGCTCTGCCGCTTTGCCGGGTCCAGGTCGTTGCGGGTGTCCGTCAGCCGGACTGTCAGCCTGTAGCTCTTGTGCGACTGGGAGTCGAGGGGTCCCACCACGCGGATCTCTCCTGCCGGGTGGCACGAGCTGCTGGGCACCCATGGGTGCCACGGGGTGTGGTGGGGGCTGGGGAAGGGGCCAGGCGCTCACCAGTGTGCTTGTCAATGGAGAAGGGCTCCATGGGGCTAGGGCCCCCCTCCAGGCTGTACTCGAGGCTGTTCGGTGGGTAGTCGCGGTCAGTGCCGGCCACGCGTCCCACGGCACTGCCAAAAGCTGCTGTCTCCGGCACGGTGAAGGCAGCACCATTGGGGCATGTTGGAGTGAATTCGTTGACAGGCGTCACTGTCACGAGCACTGGCACCCGGGCTGCACGGCACGCAGCGGCTCAGCCGCGCTGGCACCACCACGCAACCCACACCGGGCTGGGTGTGCTCTCCCCCGGAGCAGGCTGGGTGACACAGGGACGGTGGCACCACCCCTGGGGCGGGTGTCTCCAGGGCAGCAGGGGAGGAATGTTTCCTCTGTGATCTGCTGGTTTTGGGGTCGGGAAGGGCCTTTTCCCACCTCTCCTGTGACCTCCCCCATTGCACCCCCCCGGGCACCCCCCGGGGACACAGGCACTCACTGCCCCGCGGGGGCTTTCCTCCCGCCGTGACCATGATGGTGGCCGTGAACTGGAAGCCCACAGCGGCCACAGCCTCCGAGTCGTAGTCCAGGGTGGTGTTGACCTGCTGAGCCGGGGCAGGGGGGTCAGGCAGAGCCAGGGTGCCCTGCAAAGCTGTGATGCCAGGGAAGCCGGAGGGAGCGAGGGGGGGGAACAGGCAGGCCTGGCAGGGGCAGAGAGCCCTGGGGGCCCCAGCCCAGGACCTGGCATGACAGCACATGTCAGACGGTCCCTACTGTCCCGCTGGGCTCCCCCAGGTCCTGGGTGCTGCCCATGGCCCCACTCACCTGCAGCCGTGGCCCCTCCATGCGGAAGCGGGAGCAGAAGGCAGGGGGCCCTTCGAGGGCATAGTGCAGGTGCCCCTCAGCGCCCGTGGGGTTGGTGCACCTCAGTGTCACCAGGGTGCTGCCAGGGGACACCGTCTCAGGCACCTGGGACCTGCGACGGGGCGGTCAGCAGCTCAGCTCCCATCCCCTGTGTCCTGGGCATGGCAGAGCATCCCCCATGCCCCACTTCCCCCCGAACTGTACACAGAGAGGGCTGGGATGCAGCTTGGCGCCCGCTGGTCCGTCCCGTGCACAGTGACATTAAGCATGGTGGTGGCGTGGTCGGTGGGGTGCAGAGCGTTGTAAGCCCGGACGAGGAGGCACACGTGGGCCACCTCCAGCTGGCGGGTGCTGCGGATCTTGCCTGTCACTGCGGGAGAAGGCACGGCCTCATGATGGGCACAGGGACAGGGACAGGGTGGCCCTGGGGACCTCGCTGCCCCACTCACCCTCATCAATGGTGAAGAGTGCGGGCGCTGTGGGAGCCAGGATGGTATAGCGGACGTTGTCACCGCTGGCGTGGACCTGCGTGACAACCTCCAAGGGGCCAGTGCCCTCCGGCACCATCACAGCCTGCTGCGGCTTGCTGCAGGCAAGGCAGGCAGTGTTGCATGGCTGGTGCCACCAGCACCCCCCACCCAGCCCAGCCCCACTCACAGGAAGGTGACATGGGGAGAGTGCGATGGCAGCACCTCCACCCTGACGGCCCCGCTGCAGTTGTGCCCGTGGCGGTCCATCACCTCTATCTCCAGCCTGAATGTCTGCGGGGCAGCATCGGGGAGGCCATGGGACAGCCCCGAGTGGCACCAGGGACAGGAATGGGGACGGAGAGGGGGACGGAGACAGGGGTAGGGATCGGCATAGGGATGGGGACAGTGATGGGGGAGACGGGGTAGGGATGGGGATGAGGATAGTAATAGGGACAGGGACAGGGACAGGAATAGGGACGGGATGGGGACAGGAACAGGGACGGGGACAGGAACAGGGACAGAGACAGGAATGGGGATGGAGACAGGGACAAGAATGGGGTTTGGGACAGGAACAGGGGTGGGAATAGGGATGGAGATGGGGATAAGGACGAGCTGGAGACGAGAATGGGGATGGAAACAGGGACAGGGATGAGGATTGGGACAGGACTCGAGATGCAGAAGGGGATGGAGCTGGGTTGGGGACAGGGATAGGGCTGGAGCACTCCCGGGGCCAGGGGGAGACCGGTGCCTGATGCTCCCATCATCAGAAGCAGGACACAGAGAGCTGTGGGCAGTGCTAGCGAGGGGCTAAGCCCAGCTGGGCTGAGAGGCGGCTGTGACAGCCTGGGGATGCTGCTGCCCACCTGGGTATCATTGCTGGGGTCAAAGCCGCCAGCAGGCGCCAGCACCAGGCCCCGGCGGGTGAGCATGAGCGGCGTGTTGTGGTTTCGGAGCCTGAACTGTAGAGACAGGCAGCGGGAAGGGGGTGGGAACCCCTGTCCCCCACCTCCACACCCGGGGTCCCGCAGTCCCCAAGGCAGCTGCTTCTGCTTGTGGGGGCTGTGGGACCCCAGGGCAGCTGCCACTCACCGTCAGCCCACCGAGCAGCTGCGGCAGCACTGAGTACAGGGGCGTCCGGGGCGCCACGTCTGCCAGCACCTGCACCACGTCTCCCCCTGCGGCACAGCACAGCTGTGGGAGCCCAGTGCCGGCTGGCACCCGCAGCCCCCACCGCCCTGCGCCCCCCGGCTCCTACCCGCGCTGGCGAAGGGGGCATCACAGCGCAGCACCTGGCCTGCTGTCACCCGGACAAAGAGCCGCTCTTCCACCTCGTCCTCACCAGGGCAAGCGGCCCGCAGGGTCAGGGTGTACTGGTTCACCTGGTGAGCATCGAGCTCTGCACCGGCACGCAGCGTCACCTGCCATGGGGACACAGCGATCAGCAGGGCACCTGCAGGCTCCTGCCCTGCTCCCTGTCCCCCAGCCACACCTCTGCCTGAAATGTGGTGGTAGCCGTGGGGTCGGCGCTGATGGTGACGGGGTTGAAGGGGTGGCTGGGCTCGTTGCCATGCAGGGTGACGTTGGGGCTGCCACTTGCATTGTTGCAGGACACAGTCACCTTGGTCACACGGGTGCCCGGTGCCGCATCCTCGCTCAGGGCCACCACGCGTGGCAGGTCAGGCAGGCCTGGCAGGAGACCCCGGGGACCAGCCTCATACCTGGCCAGTGCCACTGATGGCTCACCCAGCGGTGCTTAGGGAGCCCTGCTCCTGCACCTGGACACCCATGCAAGCGTAGGTCTCCCTGCTGGGTGCGGCAGGGCCCAGGGCACCCCACTCTTACCTGCTGCTCTGATGAAAGTCCCTGCAAAGAGGAGAGTGTCACCCCAGTCTGCCGGGTGTGTCCCGGCAATGCCCTGGGGAGGCCCCAGAGATGCCCCCATGATGCTCCAGAGATGCCCCAGTGGTGCCCCCAAGGTACCCCAGTAATGCCCTGGCAATGCCCTGAGGATGCCCCAGTGATGCCCCCTCTCTGCCTGAACCCAGCCAGGCAGCTGCCAGCCCCTCTGCTCATCCTGGGGTCAGCCCCAGACAGAGGGGGGCAACTGGGGGAAGCCTGTCCCCTGTCACCACCTTCTCGGTCCCCTACCCAGGGTCTGGCAAAGGGTGGCCCCAACGCTGTGAGCCTGAAGTGCCTACCTGGCGTACGGAGGCTGAGGAGGAGGAGGAGGAGGAGGAGGAAGGTGAGGTGTCCGTGCATGCCCATGGCTCGCTGGCTGTTTGGGACAAGCTGGAGCCCGTTGCCACGGGTGCTTTGCACCACCCCAGCCCAGCGTCACGCCAGCCATCTGCAGCTGCCAGCCTGGCCCCAGGGCAGGGACAGGGCACAGCCCTGGTGCCCCCAGATCCCACACACCTCTGCTCCCAGCATCTCACCATCCCCTGGGTGCCAGCCCTGGCCAGCACGGGGCAGGCGGGCAGCGATGCTCCATGGGGTTTCACTGCTACACCATGCTGCCTCGCCATGCAGCACGCTCGGGAACCAGGAAAATTAGCTGGGAGCTAGTTTTTGGCTCTGTTCTCCTTCATTTGCAAACCAGAGCCGCTTCTCCCAGAATTCCTATTAAGTGCTATTAGCTCCCAATTAATAGGCACTGGCGGAGCGCGGCCCCTGTGGCCGGGGTCACCTGTCCCTCCTCCAATACTGAAATCTATTTTGGCAGCCCGGCGGCCGCGGGTGCCTCCGCCGGGGCCCTGTAATGGGGCTGCCCTCCTTCCCGCCAAGGCTTCCCGGCCCCGGGACCCCCGGTGCCCGCGGGACTGGGGTGCTGCCGACCGGGGCACCGTGTCCTGCCCTTCCCGGCCGGCGCCCCAGGCCCTGCCTCGCCCAGCGGTGCCCGGTCCCGCCGTGCCGGGTGGTGCCCGGCGCGGGGCCCCGGGGCG
>VYZW01019374.1:2116-16101 GCA_013401315.1 Balaeniceps rex | reverse complement strand
TGAATTTGACACGGGTTTTATGATGTCAGTTTAGGAACTGAGCTGAGCTACTGGATTGATTTTAGTAGGTTAAAAACTATATAGCCACTAGCAGGCACTACTATTCTGTTCTATCACCCTGTGGTCAATAGGAACTAGAAACAAAGAGGAGAAAAAAGTTGTATCTGAAAAACTCTTTTTTAGCTGGGCTCGTACTACAAACTTCTATGGGGTTCTAATACTGGCTGATGTGCCTGTAACACTANTGTTCTCAGCCCTTTATGTAAGACCCCAAATTGAATTGGATCATGAAAAGTATTAAAATCTTCTTGATCAAACTTGACTCAGAGAAGTAGGAAACCTTATCTTTCTAAATTCAGCCACACAAAAATTACACCATGTGTCCTCTTGCAGTCGTCTCCTTCCAAGTCTCATGCTGAATTCTGGTCCTTACTTTCCCTGTAGCGGACTATTTAGATTGCTGAAAAGTATTTTAGCTGGATCAGACCCCCTTTTTTTTTAAGCAATAGTTATTATATTATATCTATGTGTGGCCACTAGTATTTGGCAGTCTTTCAACACGACACCCAGTTGGGCAGAAATGTGAGGGTCCCATGAGTGTATACGCTCACACTGTGAAATGGTACGGATAGATTTTAACTGTGCTTACACTGTGAAAAGTAAACAGGCTAGCAAGTGGTAAGCTACAGAAAGTTAAAAAGATATGATTTCATACTAAATATTAACTAAGATGAGTTAATGTTTCTACAAAAAACTTTGGAGACAATGTGCTCTCTCTAAAGTGGTGAGTCACACAGTTAGGTTCATACTAAGTCTTTTTTTAAAAAAAAAAAAAAATTCTCCATTAGAGGCATGTTCAAGGAACCAAAGTATGTAATTTGCTGGCTGCATTTAAGCAGTGCAAATACCTACCCCCCAACACGGGTAAAAGTTTTCTTAAAATACTTGTTACCACTCTCTTTTTATCTCACTTGGATGATCACTTTATTAAACAATGATTTCATCCTCACTTTCAAAATCCTCACCTATGAAAGGAAGAGGGTGTTTTTAAACTAAATTGGATGTCTTCAGGAGCCAGAATAAAAAAGGTTTGGGGGTGGAGGGATACATAGCTGCTGGGTAATTCTGCCTACCTGCTATCTGCAGCTGACATTTACTAGAGCCTTCAAGCCACTTGTGGAAAAAATTTGCAGTGGTTCGTCTGTGCTTGTGGTTGACTTTCAATCAGTCCTATAGGCTTTTATTCCTGAAGTGAATCAATACATAGAGAGTTATTTTCAAAAGGCCCAAGTCCTCTGTACTCTATTTGCGTTTAGAACATTATTTCAGCTTCTTTCCCACAGAGCAAATATCACTTGCAGCAAGACCCCATCTTTTCATATCTATACAGGGAAAAGGACAGTTTAGCACTTTTGGCAAAGATATAAAGATATCATTGGCTTAACTATTTGAAGATTTTTTTTTTAAATCTGTCTGAAAAAATACAAAAGAAAGAAGATGAGACTTGTGCTCTTTGAATTTATGTAATGTTAGCCATTTCAGAACACACTGTATGGTAACCCTTCAGAAGGATGGATTCTGTGAAATAGCATAAGAAATACCTTAGCTTTCAAAAATGAACAAAACCCCTTTACTATAAGCTCAAATTAGCTCAATACAGAAACAGATAATATAGCACAATGAATGCCTAGCATCTAGTGTTTTTACCACTTCTAAGTATGTGGATGTCTAGAGATTAGGGAACGGCAGAAAACATTTTTATTCAAATATTTGTCCAAATTTCAGAGATCATTTTAATGTGACTGCCCTTTTTTAATGACTGCTTATGCACCTAGGCATTATTAGCATGGACATGTATCTAAGGTGGATTTTGAAACTGATGATAATCAGATCACTTATGAGCATGCTTTTAATTACATTGCTGAGAACCTGACCCCACATAAAAAAACCCAACCTGTAAGCAAATTTTACTGATTTTCATTGATAATGTAATCTGTGTGGATTATTTATTGCATCAGACACAACTCACATAGTAATGTATAACAAGTAAATAGCTGACAAAGCATAGACTTCATATAAGCAAATAAAAATCTTCAGATCATATTGGTTTTGTTATTAAATTGGATGATTTTTCTAAGTTGTCATCACAGCATTTACTCCGATTACCACATTTTCAGTGGTGTAAATGAAAATTGAATTTGTACAGCATTTTCTCTTTATTTTGTGAGGATAGCTCTTAATGTGCTTTCTCAGTCCAAATAACATCATTGATTTGGATTAGCAAAGACTGAAGATGAATGAAAATGAGGTAGAAGTAGGAAAATAATTGTAGGATTTAGCACTTTATATTAATACATAAAATTAACTTGAAAATTCCATTACATGCAGTTTAATAATTGTTTTAAATGAGGTGTTTTGAATTGAGAATGGAAACTACAAAGGCTTTCCATAGCCACTGTCATTTGAGTTTTCAGACTGCCACATATCTATCCCAGAACACCTTCTTTTAGATAAAGCAGCGACTATGTCTGCGGTGCTGGAATACTAGAGCAGAGGTACAGCAGTCCTGTGCAGAAGTCAAAGAAGTATGGGAATTAAGAAGTCTTGGTCTGAGGGAGATCCCTCAGATCCATCCGGCAGCTAATGCACACAGCAAGTGACAGTGACATTCTGGGAAGTCTTGGAATGGCACATAATCATTTTCTATTCAGTTTGAGCAACAAACATGTTCATTTTTCCCAAGTGTATTAAAGAAAGAGGAGTGCTGCAAGATTTAAGACCAACAGAATTGGGTTCCAGACAAACCAGCATATATTTTGAATTGTCCAGTCCTGCATTTTAATCTGGCGACAGTTCATTTTATACTATTGTTTAATTCTACACTAATTTTTAATGTAGAAGTAATTCTCCTAGATTTAACTGCTGGCATTACAAAGCTGGAGATTTCCCGTGTTGAGTTTAAATGCTACAATACATCTTAAAGACAGAAAATAAGTGAAAGAGGTGTTGAAACTGTACATGTGTTCTGGCTGTGGCACTCAAAAGTGTTTAATACTTCTATTGTAGATATAGCAATAGGAAGATCTTCTACAGAGATATCCACTAACCCTTGTTTATGCCTCCTTACATTGCAAGGGCAAATGAGTATCTCAGTTTTAGAGTAAAAGTACTAAGAAACTAGGGGAATAATGTCATCATTGTTACTGGATTAAGAATACAATACATAACACATTTCAGATCTTAGATTACCTGCAAGATAATTCTTCCAACATTTATTTTATTTGTGTATAATACAAACAAGGCCTAGATAAATGTTAGGAAAAATTAAATCGCCTGTTAAAATGTTTGTGGTCTATTGGCTTTTCAGAATCATAAGACTCACAATGGCAAATTAACCCTCTGAATTGCTTCATTCTGAGAGTATAATTACTTTTCTTTCACGTGTGGACTGTATCACTTGCTTGAGCTTGTAGTGAATATATATTTCTCAATAGGTTTAGTGTTGCCAAAACCTGAGAAAATATAGAGGAGCCTGAAGAGTCATGCAACAGAAATCTTCCTGCTCCATTTGCTTTATCAGACATATATCAATTATTTACCAGGCAGAAGGTGCAATATCATTGAGGGCTGTTGAATCTATGGAAAATTGCAGCTGACATTTCTGAACGCTACTGCAAGAGCTTCCTGGTATTCATTTATCAGAGGTGAGTCGCTAAGTAATCTCCAAGTTAGCACAAAGAAGGCCGCTTTGGACAAATGAGGTACCACATTTCTGCCTGCCTGCCGAAAATGTTCCCTGAAGACGTGAATACTAGGGTAACATTCAGAAATCCATAAAAAGTATCAGATTAATTCTAAAAATAAAAGAATGCCATTGCTATAGTTACAGCTGTATGACATTTTCTGGTATCTTAATGATAAGCCTTTCACCTCCAAAATTTTAGCTTGAATCAGCTGAAGGCTAGGATGACTTCTATAAACCTGAAGTGATATAGTCAGCCTCTCTCACTTCAATGTGCATTTTTTATTTCACAGGGCAAAAGCCTGCTTTGATGTTCCCTGTGGTCTGAGAAAATTCTCTCACTTTCACTGAGGCGCACAAAACTCATGGCAGGCCCAAACTTGGTTCAGTGGGCTCAGCTAGACAGAGGTTGTGAAAGTTAGTCCAAAAACTTTCAGATTTTAGCTTGGTGAGGCTAAGAGCACCCTCCCCTCCCACACTCTGCACCCACTAAGCAGAGCATAGGATGGCAGGTATCAGCAGTACAAGTTAAACAGGCACATTGTGCTCTCACCTAGTCTGATGCACATGGGAACTGCTTCCACCAGAAATGGTAAAGGTTTTTCCAGATTCAACACCTGAGAGCAGAATTTATGCATATACTTTATATACTTGCAGTTACAGGGAGTGTTTAATATTAAGCAGGAAGAAATGTTTCAGCCTGCGAAAATCCAAGATTAACAATTCTGTTTGCCTGAGAATCCACCTGGGCACAGGGAGATGGCCAGAAACCAGAGCCTGTGCCAGGTTTCCATCAACTGCACCGACTTTCAGAGGCAAAAGACAAGCATGGTACAGCTAAAATGTTCCTTCATGACTAATTAGCCTCTAACAGCATTAAGACTAAGTATCCAAGGGGACAGAGTTTGGTGCTGTAGGACTGAAGATGAAGGCTAAAGCAGAGTTTTGACCTACCTCATCTTAAGCAAGCTAAGTGGGGCCCTAATTCTTCACCTCTATTTGCTCAGGTAAGCTTATGTGCCCCTGAGGAGCCCTGATGAACACTACAGCTACATTTTTCATTTACCTGGGTAAATAAATGGGAGTGTGGGAGAATTCCTGCAGTTTGGTGCAGAGAAGTGAAGCACATTTTGGGTTCCATTAACCAGCTCCCTCTCCAGCTGGTATAGCGTGCCACGCCAAAGCAGCAACAGACACAGAAGAAGTAACAGTGGGCCTCACATGTTGGTCATTACGCTAGAAAGTCTATCAAATGGATGAGGTTTAAATGTGAGGGGTATTACATCATGTTAGGCTCCATCTGGTCTAGAAGAAATGCTAACCACTTGCCTTGAAGAATTTAATAAAATGGCACAGCACTAACTTCTGCTGATATTGAAACTAGCCCAAGCAGATGTTGTAGAGCTATGCAGAGACTGTGCAGAAAAGCTCTGGTTGGCAGTCTTGGGACAAGATTTGGACAAACCAGTAAGGGCTGGCTGCCCAGTATGAGAAATCTGTTGCCATATGTTATAAACAAGTGAAGGCTATGTATTCATATAAGTTGAAACTTTTGTTCAACTGTTGATGCAGCAGAGAGCGTGTATTAAAATTATGGAATTAATGCGTGGTCATATTACGTACGACCATATGATTATAGTTTATCTTTCTTGGCAGCTACGTACTTTGGATACAAAAGTATTTTGTTGCCAGGGCAGATTCAGCATGCTGCTACACGCTTTTAAGTCCCTTCATAAAAATCAAGACATGTTAGAAGTACTAGCAGGAGGAACCACTGTTAGTAAGACACTGAGGTACTGAGCATACTGCATTACTGCTGTGGCATACATTTACACAACAAGGCCTGTAGAGTATTTTCTGAGAATTGCCACAATATTATTTCAGTATTTGTCCTGTTTGAGGTCTGAAACCAAGATAATTTTTTTTTTTCTCCTGGCATTCTAGACCTAGCTAGCAATAACTGGTAATTGAAACAGTCTGGACTATCCCTATAGCAATTGTCCCATACACACTTATTGTTCTTTGATATACGAAATTTTATTTTCTACAACTATTAATGCACAATGCACTCCTATTTAGCTCACTGGAGCAGTATAAATGCATGAGCTGATCTCAACCATTAGAGTTTGAAATTGCAAGTTAATTAAGAAGGCCATGGAAATTGTGGGTTTTTTTAAGTGTGTGTGTATATATATATACATATATAAGCGCACACACTCTCAGTAAAATTTGTCTTACTACAATGTGTGGCATAAAGAAGTGAAGGAGGAGAATAAATACATAGTCCTCCCCTCAAGCTTCCCCCAACCAAGTAGCAACAAAATCACCTTCCTGTTATAATAGCACAGCTGGCTTCCAGCTAAAGTCCAGTAATGTATGGAATAGCTGTTGTGCCATACCTGGAAGCGATATGCTGCGATAGCAAATATGAGGTTTGTACAGCAGGTTACTACCAGAAAGCAGCAAGAGCATGGCTGCTGCTTAAAGGAAGGCAAGTCAGGAGCCAAGGGGCACCTCAGAGGCTGTAGGGCACAGGCCTCGCCAGTTTAGGCTTGTCCTACCACTCCCAGCAAGGTAAGCAAGACAGACCTAGAAACAACAGCCAGATTGAACCACAAGCCTGTTATTATAAGAAAATACCACAGAAACGAAGCCAGGGTGAGACCAAGCCTGGAAATCAAACTAGAAGTCAAGGTCAGGTCTAGCAATCACCAGGTAGGGCTATAGGGACAGGCTAAGGTCAAGGCAGCAAGTCAATACTCAGGATCAAGGTGCTCTATGGCTAGGCAGGGGCTGTGACTGAGCCAGAACCCAGCGATCCTCTGGGTTTGCTAAGGCAAGGAGGGAGGCTTCCTGGTAGAGGTTAAATACAGATCCTGGGGAGGCCCCTGGTGAGTCTGGTTGGGGCCATTTGGGCTTATTGGTGCCCCATGGCCCTGACCGGTATCAGCTGGTTGTGTGCAGTAAAAGGGGAAATGCTCTGAGCTACAGCTGTGCTGGCTGGAGAGCTTTGCTAGCCTCTTGTTTTTGCCCTCTTGTGGGCAGCCTTTGTCTGGTAGCTTTTAGCTGGAAGCTGTAAACATGGTGGCACAGGCTGAAGGGACACATGTGTTGAGCGTGTAGATCCATGAGGTACTGTGGAGGGGTGGCTGCAAGGTAATGACAGATGTGACTCTTTCTAATGTCCTGTGTCTTCAGGACAGTGGCAGTGTAGTGGGTGTCTGCTGTCATTAGCATACATACCTGCCCAACTCATGACACTTCTCTCAAATAATTATTCTGCAAAAAAAGAATTCCCAAGAGACTAGAGGATAATGATAATTACATAGCCATCCTAATTTATAAAACTGGAAATCTGGGGCTGTGCTTATTTCTTCCCTCGTGTCTCTGAGAGTGAAAAAGAAAACAACCGCATGAGGAGCAGCGATGCCTAGCGGCTGGGCCCGAGGCCCGACCCGCCCCGCCGCAGGCAGCCTGAGCACACACGGAGGCCCGGGGGCTGACAGGCCGCCCCTCCCCGCTTCCCTCGCCTCACCTGGGGCTGCACCGCACCGCGCCGTCCCTGGAGCCTGTTACCGGGCCGGGGGGCTGAGCGGCGGCGCCCTGAGGGCACCCCCCGCCATTACAGGCCCTGCCCGGCCTTGCCCCATCTCTGCCCGGGGCCGAGAGACCGGCCCCGGGGCCAGGGCAGTGCCCCATGCCCGCGGCTGCCCCGCTCCTGGCCGTGGCGGCGGGAGGGGCACAGCTGCCTGGTGCGGGGTCTGCAGGCTCACTCTCCAGGTATGACTTAAAAATAATGCTCTGCCTTTTCGTTTTGGTTGGTTTTTTTTTTTCCCTCCCTGATTTTTGTAGGGAAACCCTTACAGTTTTTCATAGCAAATAATTTTACCTCATAGCTGCTTATTTTGAACACTGTATTACTATCGTATCACATGGTTGAAAAGTTCTCCTTGGTAGCAGCAAAGATTAAGTAGTTCTATTAAAAAAGTACATTTAAAAAAAAAAAACCCAAAACACACAAGCAGTTTTTGGTAGAAAACCCATAGCTGTTTCTCTAAATGGTGGGGTGCAGGAGTTTTGTTCAAACAACGTGAACCTGCCCAACCCACAGTTTTCATAGACAGCATGCTCTCGTATGGAGTTGTCCATGAGCTTTCACTAAATTAGGTCCAGAAAGAAAGAAACATTGGATTTAGAATATCTCAACTTGCTATATATTGTTAATGAAAAATTGATATTTTTAATACATCGATGCTTTTGTTGCAAGAAAACTGAAGCTCACCCCATATGATATGAAATATTGGCTTTAATTCAGTGTTAACCTTCTCATTGTTTTATCTTTAAAGAAAAAAAAGCTAAAACTTGGATTCCTCCTCCAAAACAATTGACCCCATGTGCTCCTTTTCAATGCGTGCCTGTACCATATCATTGACATTTAATAGTTGTTTGTTTCTGTCCCACAAACCCCTTTTGCAGGAG
Organism: Balaeniceps rex; assembly: GCA_013401315.1. Lineage (NCBI taxonomy): Eukaryota > Metazoa > Chordata > Aves > Pelecaniformes > Balaenicipitidae > Balaeniceps > Balaeniceps rex. The sequence goes on along the minus strand of VYZW01019374.1, from coordinate 7,880 downwards.
CAGATTTTCACAGAGCAGGGGGGTGGGATGGAAATGCTGTTGCTTTTCTTCTGCATGCTGGCTGAACAGTCCGTGTTGGTCGGTACCTTTAGCAACCGCTTCCTGAGGGCCCCTGTTCATAGTCACAGCCTCACTAACCCTTGACTGACAGGCTTGCCATTTGTCAGAACAATGCTTGCCGCCTGCTAACGGGCTCTGTGCATGCTGGTGATCAAGAAGATTTTAAACTAAAAAACCTGCATCTGGTGAATTCCAGAAGCAATTTTCACAGCTGGCTGATAGCTTGCTAATCTGCAAGGCGAAAAAAGGGAGCAAAAAAAAAACCAAACCCAAAACATACCACAAAATCACCCAGCTGCAATGCAAACAAACTGAAATTTAGGGAATCTGTAATCGGAGATGTACGAAGTATGTGTTTCTCCATGATAGTAGTAAAAAGGTAACTTTAAAAATACTCTGGAAAGCAGATGCGGATGTGAAAGATGCAATAAATGCTGTATTGCTGCCACTGTCTTTTTGTTCAATAAAACACTTAACCCTCCTCCCCTCCCCACCAACCGTGGAATTACCAAGTAGATTTCTCATTAAACTCAGTGAGTCGATAAATTTACTTCTCTATCAGCTTCAAGTATGCTGAAATATAAACTGAGGAATGATAGGTGTTTGGCAATCCAAAAATGGTAATAGTTTTCTTGTATGTAATAGTAAACAACAACAGAAATACAGAAACTAAGAAATGACAGTGCAATTGTAATTTCCTCTTACCTCATAGGCTTGCAGGTGTTATTTTTTAAGTATCAGATCATACACTGCATCACCTGTTACAACACCTACTCCATATCATTTTCAAGGGAGAAGACCTCAGCTCCATCATGCTGGAGATCCTAATCTGTGGTTGAACTTCTCTTGTTAAGCTTTACTGCTATGCAAGAATGGAGGTAAGACTGAGAGCATGCAAGAGGGGATATATATGAATGAATGTCCTACTGCAGAAGATGCCAAATTGAAAGAGGCTTCTAGTGCACCTCCATCTGTTCCCAACAGTGTGTTTTCTAACAGCTCTCTCACTCAAAGTGCATGACTCCTTCATGACCTCCTAGTGTAGCTATGCTTTTGGGATTGTGTGACAGGCTTCCCACATAGCCCCAAGGCTGGAGATTAGTTTGCCTTGTCAAAAACCATGGGGAGGCTTTCAGCCTGTAAAGCTAGATTTTATTTGAATGCAAACTAAGATAAAACTGAAAACGCAGAAACACAGTTCTGCAGGGCAAGACAGTAAAATAAAAAGGGGTTTTAAGTAAGCTGCCTTCATACCTCCTGCTTTTATGTCAGGAGATTTGCAGGATGGATCCTTTCTCTCAGACTTGTGATACGTCTGGCAATTTTTAAAAAAAGAATAAACACAACTCTGGTCTCCGGGAAAATCTCTTCTGCATCACCTCCAAGGAAAGCTCTGTGTTTCCTTGCTGCTCAGAAGCTACTTGATCTCTGCTTATGCTGCAGGTGCCTGACCTGTTTGTCAAAAGTTGGATTTTGAGCCCTGTCCTTCTCTCACAAAGGCTCCTCGAGCTTTGTATGATCAGTTAAACTCGGAGGTGCAATCTCCTATATTCCTTTCGGCTCAAAGCACAGCAGTCCGCACAAAGCGGTTAGATAATCTTCCTCACTGCTTGGGCACCCTTTTTTAACACGGCATAAGTTGTGGTGTTTTTTTTGTTTGTTTTTTGTTTTTTGTTTTTTTTTTAAATGATATGTAAAGAAAACCTGTCTGATTTGACACTGTGACTTAAATGATTCTGGGCAGAAAAAGGATGGAAAAATCTGAAAAGCCTGTTGGAAATTGGCCTGTTCAGATTTTGTCTGAACAGGAGTATACAGTCCTTTAGTTTTTAATAAAAAAGTTATAAACGGTCACCACAAAATCTATTTGTTTAGTCTTGTTGGCTAAGCAGACTGAATAGAAGTGGCATTTATCTTTAACGAATAGGACATGCACTTCAGTATTTGTAGTAGTGAAGATAAATTCTTTATTTAGAATTGTTTTTTTTCTGGTGTCCTGCATTCTGTGACTTGTTTAGGGCAAACACTTCTCCTTATTTGTTGTATAAGTCCATGCTAATGTCATAACTAGCTAGTTGAATAAAGCGTACACAAATGCAGTAATATGCCTAGTTGCAAAGGGATGGTGACATTCTGCATTATCCCTGTTAAATATGGAGTAAAACCAAAACAAGGCTCTTACCAGTGTTGTGTGTTACTTAACGTACTACACAGAGTCTCTAGTAGCAGACAGAGCTTGACCCATACGTACAAGCCTCATTTCTGCTACGGCAAGTATGCCATTTATTCATAGCCATATTTTAGGACAACACCTAACTTTGGGACCAGTTTTGACCTGGAAGCACAGCTACGATCATGGGTTGAAATTTCAGATGTCCTCAGTGTATTCTCTGGAGGTGATTGCTTTGGGTTATTTTATTAAATCTCAGGAGGACTTATTTCTCCCTGCTCCCAAGTGTTGTGTCATTTGTGTCTGTCCCTGTCGCCGCACCCCCTCAAGGATGAAGCATGCCTTTCAGTCTGTTAAAGATGAAATGCAAAATGAAAGAAAGAATTAGAAAAGAAGGAGGGACCTTTGATAATGCCTTTGATGTAAATAATATTACCTTTGACATCGATTTTGTAAGTCATTGTTTCAGGCAATATTCTGGCTCATATTTCACGAGTAAATCCTCCTCTACTATTATTAACAGTGGTTTCCTTTCTCCCTGCAAAATATTTTGGCACCCAAACATCCTGAGTTATAACAGCAAAACGTTTATGAAAGCAGTATATCTGAATATTGTTCTTCTATACCTGATCACACATATGAGATACCTGGTGAGTGTATGAGTTAACGCTCCTTGCAACAGTGTTTGTGTGCTCCTTTGTTTCACAAGCAGCAATGCCGAGCCAGTTACACTGACCACTGCTATTAGCTTTGTTTTCTGCCATTTAATTTTCTGTAGTTGAGGCTATCATCAGAAAATCTTGCAAGCAAAATGGTGCCCTGTAAACTGTAAATTGGGAACTACTACACTAAGATCTCATGATGTATTTTGTTGTTTGTTTTTTTTTTTCCCCCCAAATCCATCATGTGCGTTGTGGATGGAAATATTGATAGCAGCTTTTTTGAGATGGAAGCAGAGGGAAACAAACATTTGGAATACAGTGGTACAGTCTGCTTAGTGCTGTAGCAAAATGCAGATCTACTGGCCTTTTAAGAAGGTGACTTAATAGTTGTTTTGCATTTATGTTGTCATTTTAAGGAACTTCTGAAATGTTCTAACAGCCAAAAATGTGCAAAGCCTAAATGCCTTTTGATTATTTGTATATATTTACAACCTCTCTCGTGCACTCTACTTTGAATCAAACACTGTCATTAGACACCTCCAAGAAATGGCCTGTACGCATGACTGTTGCCTCTGGTGTCACAGTTACAGCCAACAGTAAGGTAAATGTAAGCTGGCTGTTGCGTAACAGGTAGCTGTTGTTCAGAACACCTGTGGAGAGTCTGACCAAACCTCCAAATTTGATAAAGAACATAAAGATTGCTCATTCTTTCACCTTAGTTCAAATGTATTTATTTTTCTTTGTGTGGTAGTCAACATGGAAAACACTCTACTTCAAATTAAGTATGAAACTGAAGTTCTACAACAAAACCAAATTGCAATTATACTTCAGAATTATTACAATATGCCCAGTAGATTTTGAATTGAAGGCTGGTCTTAATTTGACTGTAACAACCCTTGTCCAAAAATTCTTAATTTTTTTTTTTTTTTTGGTAACAAAAAGTGTGGAAAACACATTTTTGAAGCATGAATGCTCAAAGCTGGAAGCAGATTTTTGATTACATGCACACTATAAAAGTTTACAAGTAGGGCTCTGGTGACTAGTTTTGTAAATCACCTTCCTCTTAAATTGGTCAGAATCTTGAAACTCACAGCTTGATCTAAAAATGATAGGCAAAAGTCAGGTGTATACTTTGATCTGTGTTGGACTAGTTAATATGCAAGTCAGATGATAGTTTCATTACTCCCATATGAATAAGCTGGGTGACTGAGTAATGCAGCATGAATTTCAAACCGTGTATTACAAATGCATTTGAATAATTTGCAAATGATTGTGTGCTAGTCAATTTAATTTGTAATTTTTTGGGAAAGTTGATGTTACTTTATTATATCCTTTAGAACCTCCCATAAAGAAGGGCAAGCTAAGACTTGAAAATGCAGTCTCAGAAAAGATACCATACTGTGGGACTCGACTTTTGTGCCCCTAATAAATTTGTCTTACTAACATTAGAAGTCAGGGATGATAGCAAGCTGAGAGGCTATGTTATGAGAAAATACTTATGTGATGTTAATCATCTGACTTACTATAGGAAATATATCAAATGAGAGTGTGATGGCAAGTTGCAGAGTTGAGTTGGAGTTCACCCCACAGGCAAAACAAGTTTGGATATGCAAGGTTTTAATCTGAGACGTTATTTTTCCCACTTAAGCTCATCATGCTTTCAGGATCAAAACAGCAGGAAAACTTTTGAGGGTCATGAAATAGCAATGCACAATGCACGCAGACACCTGACATTAGTTAAAGTCTGGCATTTATGATGCATGGGGAAAGGATGGGCAAGCTGTACATCCCCATCCTTAAGTTTATTTTATATAATAAAATAGGAAAGTATGTGTATTTCTTCAGACAGAAGTTCCCCTTCCTTTGCTCTTGGCAGTCTGGTGTTTGGAAGGGATGTGGTGTAGCATGCTGCAAGGGACCCACTGTTGCCTCCTCTCAGCTTGCTGCTATGCTGCACATGTACTGCCTGTCCCTCACCCAAGTCCTGGGTCTGCTAGCGTGACTTTGTGTTGCCTGTGACTGAAAGAAGGATGTAGCAGAGGTAAAGCAGGTAGAAAAGACCTGCTAAATTGGTCAAGAGCTTGGAACAGCTATGTTATGAGGAAAGGACAAGAGTGCTCAATTTAGAATAGAGGCCTGAGGAGGGGACACGTGGCTGGGGCTCAAAAACCATGAGGGCAGTGATGAATGCTGAACTGCTGTTGCCCAAATCCCACAGTACTACAGCCAGGGCCCACCTGAGGAAACTAGCAGATCAGTGCAGGATGGAGAAGAGAAAGTACTGTCCTCATCCAGCAGTGAGCTTCAGGAACTTCATGTGACGGGAGGATAAGGAGGCAGGTTGTATCGGCAGGGTGAAAAAAAAAATTGGGGTAGATATTCATATGCAGCAGGTTCCTAAACTGATGGGAGTAAGCAGGGAGGGTAGCATTTAACAAGCCTCGCTTAAACAAACAAACACCAAACCCACACTGTGGGTTTTAGGAAAGTGTGGAGGGGATAGACAACAGAGAGTGGGTAGGCTTGTATGCTTTCAGTGAATAGCATTTGCTGTTGCCACTGCTGGAGACCAAAGATGGACCGTTGGTCTGATCCAGTAGGGCATTTCTAATGTTCTCTATCTTAAGTCTGGAGATCATTCCAATAAACAGGTGTATGGTAATGAATGCTTCTCCTTTACACAAAGCTTTATTTTTCCTATCTGTCCAAACCATTCTTTTTTTAATGCACACAAGAGACTGATCAGTGTAAGATGAATGGTGCCTTAACTTTCTTAAAGAAGGTTAAATTGTCTGGAAAAGACTTCATGTTTGAAATATTTCACAGTAGAGCCATAGAGAGAAAGTGTACTTTCTTGTCTCTGAATCTGTTC
>VYZW01019365.1:6590-28894 GCA_013401315.1 Balaeniceps rex | reverse complement strand
AGATGACATGCTACTCCTTCCAGGAGACAGGACAGAGTGATGAAACAAAGGATAGTTTCCAACCAAAGTCTTTGAAAATGACAATGGGAAAGATATAAGAGGAAAAAAAAAGCTCTTGATTACTTCAGAATGCAATTATTTCCCATATCCAGCCTACAGTATTTTCCTTGCTCACCTCTGTATGAATTTCTTCCTTCCTTGGACTTTTCCATGTCATCTCTATCCTAACTCCCATGAGCCTCCCACAGATCTTACACAATAGTGTCCCATAGGAAAAGGCGGGCTTTTATCAATGACAGAGAGGCATATAATTAGCTTTAGGGGTTTCTAATGAACTCACACACAGCCTACCTTCTCTGATTGCTTCCTTTAAGTGATCCTCTAGTGACTCCCACTAGCATACACCATGGTAATTCCACAGCAGCTCCTGCTTCCTGATACCATCAGCAGTTCCAACAAATGAATCAATTTCCTGCTTCCCTTATGTCACCAATCTCACAACTGCAATTCTTCCTTCTACTGCCACCTCATCAGCCATCCTACCCCTACCACCATCATCTACAGCTCCTCTTCCTTCCAAACCAACCTGCTTAAACATCCAACTCAATGTAATATTTTTTCTGCTCCCAATTTCTTGCCAGTCATCTACTTCCCTAATCTCCTAGGCTTTTCAACTTACTGACAAGTTTTGACTTTTTCCTCTCGATGACACTTACAGAAGGAGGACTGCTAAGACTATTAAACAGAGGAGACCACCTACCTTAAGCTATTCTTTGTCACCATAATGGAATCTATCCTACTCCCCACAGATCCTAAGGCTTTCCAGGGGGGAATCAGGAAGCCATTAACATTGGACCATTCTTTTAGGTACACTGAAGCATAGCCAGAGCACTGTTCCTATTTGTAATTCAAGGTGACATTCCAACAGAAAGAAGACATGATGTTGAGCAAGTACTGTATCCAGACAGCATACAGCTTCTCCAAGTAATTCAGTAAGGGGAACCTGTTGCTAGACAGCAGCAAACTAGTTTCAAGAACTTTGCCTAGAAACGAGGACATGAAAGGATACCTTTGTAACAGGAGGACCCTCTGCTCTGTGGGGTGCCTTTTATTTATGTACTTAAACCTAACATGAATTTCATATACACATATACTCCCTCTTCCACTCTTTAAGGGCTACATAACTTATACTTTGAGCTCCTTGGAGTAATAAGATTTTTAGTGTGTACCTAATTGGAACACAGTACACTGGAACTCTGAAGCTCAACCCAAAACACTCGTAGAATTCAAAAAGCAGCAAGAAGATACTGACTACTATTTTACCGCTCACCTGTATAATGACTATCCCAACACCCAGACTTACTGGAGTCTAGACTCCAGGAAATGTAGTACAGACATCTATCTCCTGAGTCCAAAACCTATTGTGGAGAAAGAAACCTTCAACCTAGAGCTGAGCAATTTTCTCAACTTCTTCAAGCAGCAACTGATTAACATTTAATTTTTCACTTGCAAAAGACGAAGCCCTTAGAACTATTCTTGGTGTTAAATACTTTCAAAATCTATCAATCTTCATTATTCTTTCATAGTTTTTTATTAATGCTATAGTACTGTGTATATGTTTAGATTAAACCTATCAGATCATTAATTAAAAAGAATATAGCAATATTGAACTTTGTTAGTATATCCTCTTTTTATTGAAAGCAGGTGGTCATCATAATGTAACAGCAGAGGTATTTAAGTAAATCTAGCACTGTAGACAGAAAACATCATCAGACATTTCATTGGAACCTGCCCCATTACATTACATTTGAAACAGACATCACAGTAATCAGAAGCTAGGTTATAAAACAGAACATGAACTTTATATGGATTAAAGAAAGTTATACTCACAGCTAGCATTTCTGTAGAGAAGAAAAGGTTCATGGAGCTGAAATTCCAAGTCTTTATTTACTGGTTCAACCAAGTTGTGCATGTTCAGTCGATTCACTATTGTAAAACCATGATAAGGAGAAGCTGACCTATTGTTTCAATTAAAACAAAACCAAGGATTAATACCTTGATCAACATATACAATTTTCTGAAACAGAGTTATGAATTAATCTTCAAAACTCCATTGCTTTATTAGGTGAAGCTTTAGCAGTCCTGAAGCTCTAATAGTTGTTCTTCTATGCCATTTGGCATGCCAACTAATTTAAATTTAAAACTACGCTTACCTCAAAGTAGGATTAGGATTAACATTAAAGTTCTACGCTGCTAAACTGCTGAATCAAAGATATGCCTCAAAAAAAAAATATCTATTCAAAAAAACTAGGGCAGGTCCAGGATTAAAATGCAAGTGTATTCAATACTTCACATAAGATAGTTTTGAGGCATTTTAGAATCTTTTATTGCAGGAGAAAAAAAAAAAAAACACAACACTTATGGAGCAACATTTACCTTACTGTAAACAGGCATGACCATAAAAAAAGCTGTTACCTTAAATAACATGAAATACACTTAGAGGGGAACCATAAGCAGTAATTTCTTCCTAAATGGAGACTCTTAAAATAAAGACTTAACCCAGTGTCCTCATAGTAGATATTAAATTATTCAGAACTGTATTGCTTAGTGAAACAATTTTTATTATCTAGACTTTTGCTAGACACCAGGCAGAAAAAGAAAACACCAAGCAAGCAAGCACTGGAAGTTTGTTTTAGATCTGTTTTCTCTTGCTGCATGAATGTCATGTCAGCATACTCAACTGTGCCTGCAAGCAGTCATATAACCAACACAGCAGCATGATGAAGGCAGGGTTAAAATCAGATATAATTAGCTAGTAAAGGTTAAGATTTCTGTAACAACGTGGCCACCTTTACCAAATGATCAACAGCAAAATCTGCCAAGAGCTTCTAAGGAGGGGGCAAACAATCCTTACCATCACAAGTTAGTCTTTTAATGCACCTAACAGAACTTCTTTGAAATAATCAGCTAGTCACATGGAAACTTTTTGCTTAGTTTTTTGGTCTTCAGTTTGGTTGGCTTTCTTACACTAAGTATTTCCAAGCTTGGAGCTAAAGTATAGCAGACAGGAACTGGTTACTAGCATCCCTTCAGAGTGCCAGGATAAAATATTGTAATGACCTAGTCTATGACAGTCTGTTTCAGGATGGGTTAAGTCTGCATTATTTATATTTCTTACATTCAACAGAGTGTTATTTCATTGTTAGATTTTTTATTTCCTTGTAATTTTAAACTTAAATCCATGATTGGTTTTATGTGCCAGTTCTCCCTGCAACCCCTTTCCCCTATCCCATACAATTGGAAATTTCTTTCATGGTTTTGATGAGGAAATCAAGTAGTCCCCAAAACTATACACTAGCAGGTCTCCAGCTTTTAGGCAACTTTGTCCATTTACAAAAATTTCTGCCATTTCCTGATGGTGAGTTAAGGCAGATTTGTTATCTGTATTGTTTTTGTAATCAACCTCATGGATTTTAGGAGACCAAGGAAGACTCAGCATTTAACAAACTCAATACATTAACAAATGCTATTGGATTAACAAAATAAACTCAATAAGCTAGGTTTTTGTGTCGATACATATGCAGCATTCATCAAGCTTTATGATTTTTCAGAAGTACTTTTAGGTGCTTTTGACAGTGTTATTCACCTATGTGCAGATTTTATTCTTTTCAAATGAGTATACAGACATTAACAGCAGACAAATAAGTAATTATGAGTTTACTGGAAGCAGTAAATCCAGTATGAAAGCTACAGATGAAGCAATCCAAGGTTTGTTTTCTTAAGGAAGGAAAATACCCCTTCCCCCCCCCCCAAACCCTTACCTTTTGTACACAAATAAGGTCCCTTCTATGTCGGTTTTCTCCTACAAAAGACAGCAATTGCATTTAAGGGATATGCTTGTTCACACAGTTATATAGGTTTTGTATAGCATTTTAATTTCAGAGATTTACAGATCCTTATCTTTCCATGAGGTTTGACATCATAGGACTAAAAATATGATCTCTTATTTTCAGAGACTACCTATTTTTTCTTAGTAAGGTTAGGAAATTAAACCCATTTCCAGAAGATTTTGTTCATGCTATCAATCTGATGATGTGATATACAGTATTCTACAGCCTTCCTGTGCTGAGCCTGATAGGTCAGAGCTGAACACCTTTCTCACAACTCCTTATGTTAAATATGGACTACAGTCCATTAGTCTGCAAATACTGGATAGGTTGTCATCCAAGCATTACTTAAAGGACAGGAATGACAGCACAGACAAATAGAACTATGGACCATGGCTCTGTTTCATACTTCAGTTTTCAAAGCAACCTTTACCATGTGCTTGTGACCCACAAGCACAGAAAGTTGCATGCAGCTCCAGTGCTGCATATGACAATGTGAAGTTCCACATACTTCCACTTTTATAGTTTTGTGATAAAATTCGCAGTCAAGCAAAAATTGCATTTTAACACAACGATGAATATTTCTCAAATACCACTCTTCCTGAATTAGGGCTCTGTTCAACACACATGAACAACAACAAATTACAATTTAAAAAAAAAAAAGTAAACCCAGCAACGGCCACCAAGAGCAAAAGAAACCTCGAGCCCCACATCTGCTTCAGTCACAGTTACCCCCAGCAGGTGAACGACGCTGTGCCTCCGCATACGCAGGCACAGGCTCTCCTCTCCTCTCCTCTGGCACAAACGCCCTTCGGGGTCGACGCCCCCGCGGCACCCAAACCCCAAACTTCCCCTTGGTCGAGAGCAGCCGCCTCCGAGGCCCCGTGCGGCGGCCCCGCGCCAGGCGGCTGCTAGGGCGAGGGCACGGGCGGCTGGAGCCCCGGCCCCGGGCGCGGCGGGCGGCCGCGAACGCCCTGCCTGGGGCCGCCGCCCCTCGGCCCGGGCGTGGGGCGAGCCAGGCCCGCTCCTCCGGACTTACCCACTCGTTGGCCTTCGGGCTGAAGCTGTAGAGCGCTACCTGGCCGGTTACGTCGGCGATGCTGGTGATGTACGGGTCGTGCTGCTTCAGGGCTGCCAGGCTGATGTCCTGCCCCACTCTGCTTACCGACTCCATCTTGGATCCCGGCAGCCACTCGCGGGGCAGGACAAGAAGCAGCCGCGCAGTGTCACCGGCACACCCGTCCCCGCCGCCGGCCGGAACGCCAAGGCCGGCGCCTGCCGTTCCGCCCGCCGATTAGGCCCGCCCAGCGGCTAGGCCCACCCAGGGCTGCGCCGCGGCGCTGGCCCCGCCAGCCCAGAGTAGTGAGGCCCTTCCCGTCCCCTCGGGACCCGGAGCCCTACTTTCCGCGACCGGGGGCTCCCCTCTCCCGCACCTCGCAGCTCCCATGCCCGAGGCCGTAGCAGGCCGTGTGGTGTCGGCGGTGCCCCACGGCCGTGGGGTTTGGGCAGCCTCCAGCCCCCGCCAACACGCGTGGCCCAGGGCTGAGCGTTGGTGTTCACACACCACTGCTGCAGAGTAGTTAGTGGCATTGTGGCCCAGGGTCGTGAGCCACAGGCCGGCAGCTGGGCGGAAAACTGGCTTCATGGGGATCAGCCTGACACGTGTCAGCCGGACTGTGGCGTGTCCCCCGATGCTGCCCAGCATCGGCAGAGCAGGCGGTGGGCCACTGCAGCGGCTGTGCCTCCGCCAGATGCAAGGTTTGGCCAAGCTCCTCTGTCAGAGCTGGCACAGCTGAGCGATGGCCTCCACGCTCCCATGCTGCCAAGTGTCCAAAGATGCTGACCGCTGCCATACCCTGCCAAGCAGGGTATGCTCCCTCCCTTCCACCTCCCCTCCGTTTCAGTCGGCTGTAGCTCCATCCTGGAGGTTTCTGTCAGACATGTTGTCGCTCAGGTTCAGCTCACACAATGCTGTGAGGAAAGGACTTTCAGTCCTTTGTTGAAGAAGGGATCCTATCAGCCACCCTACCCAGCTCCCAAGTACCCTGTACTTAGTCCCCTTGAGCACGTTGTATGAGATTTTCAGTTGACTACTTCTGAGTTGTCTCTCGACATCTGGACATGTCATGAAGAAAAAGAGCTGCTTCATTTCAATGGAATAGATTAAGCTACAGATCTGTGTATTGTTTACACTGTAAGAGGTTGTTACTTTTATTGTTAATTTACCGACATTAGTAATACAAAGGCCTCTGAGTTTACTGCAGGCTGACATATGAAGTGTGATGAGCTGGGTCAGAGGCTGGAGGAGTTATCTTCCAGTACTTTGGGGGTGATGCTGTTTGTTCACATGTTCGTCGTTATCTGATATCTGAATATTTCACTGTCTGCAGTGGGATATGGCATTTTCAATATTTCAAAAGAATTTTAGAATGAAATACTTAATTTTTCTCAGTTATAGTAAACATATCAACTGTCCTATGTACTACAAGTTTGCTGCAAGACAAGGTAACATGCAGTGCACTGAGCTTTGTTCCTGCCATTTTTTTAATTATTAGTGGATTTTAGGAACAGGAAAGTATAGAATATTTTTTAGGGCCAAGGCATGAATGTCTTCCAAGATAAGATCACTGAGATTCAACTGTCTTTGTAGCATTTTGTGCAATCTGACAGGAAAAAACAGGATTGTAAATTTCTAAACCATGATTTTGGCAAGCTTCTGACCCTCCTGAGAATGTAAAGAATTTCCGCTAAGTTCTGTATTACCACAGGTCATGTTCTTCTCCATTGCACGTGGACATACTTCTGAGTTTAATACAGCTTTACAGTATAATCCTCTCCCACAATGGCAGACATTTAATGCACAAGCTATAAGCAAGGATCCAGCAGTTGTGTGGTTCCATAAAAAGTCTTTCTGATAAGCAGTGGAAATATCGAGTTCCAGTATAATATAATATTTTAAATTATAAAAGTTGAGCTTTTTGTAGAGAACATTAATTTACCTGTTTTGATGTCAAACAGTTCTAGTATAAAGCAAAAAGCCATTTCTTAGAAAAAATGTAATCTGGACACAAAACTCCTGTGTACTACATCCCAGTAACTCACCCCTGAATCCCAAGACCATCAGTAAAAAAAAAATAATAAAAATCATACAGAATGTCTTAGAGCTCCATAAATCTTCCATCCCCTTGTAATGGTTTTATCACAGGAGGGCCCAATCTAATCCATAAAATTTGGGTTTTCACTGGTTCTGTACATAGAACTGTTTCCATCAAGGGCAAACAATGACACTTACTATGATGTAAAAAATACTTTGATGTAAAATGTCTAGTTATTATTCAGTAACACTATATTAGGAAAAGATAGTATGAGGAAGTTAAAGTTTGAGAACAACCTTTTGTGAAGAGACAATCAGCATTCTAAGGGCTCAAATGAAACACAAAGAAAATTGCAAAAACTTTTTTAGGAGCTGGTTTTAAATGGCATCTTAAACGTCTGCACCAAACCGCTCCTTTCTGCAAGATTAATGTAAAGCAGAGGTATCTTTCAAAGTAAAAAACTTGTTGGCAAAGGACAGCCTTCTGCTGTGTGAGGTCTTTGCAAGTGTGAAAACTCCTTGGCTTCATCTTGAATTACAAGTGACACATGAGGAGCATCAATAAAAAAAGAGAAGCGGTGGTTTCTGGTTATGGATTGTTTTCCTCCTTCATCTGCTAATTCCAGTTCTGCATTTTAGTGAATTTATTCTCCCTACCCTTCTTCACTGTTGTTGCCTTGGAATAAAATATTTTTTATCAGAAATGAGTCATATGGCCTGCCATCTGCTTCCTCAACCTTGAAGTACACTAAAGTATATAGTATACTTAGACTCAAGCTGTGACCTCAGTGTAAACTGAAATGTTAGTTGTATCCATTCAGGCTTGTTCTGTGATTATTGTATATTGCAAATCTCTTTGTCCTCCCTTGAAGCTATGCAGCAGTTACTGCTGGGGAAATGTTCATGTATCACTCTCTGTTCCTGATTTCTTGCACTGAACCAGGCAGAAGTGGGATGATGTACCTAATGCCCTTTTGATGTTTTCTCTGCAAGTGGGACAGATTCCATTTGTGTTTCAACAAGTGAAGAGAACATTATGTTCTATATTTCAGTTATTTGGCTGAGGTTTTATAGGACAGGATATGATGATTTATTACTCTAAGTACTATTATCTACTTGATATATCTTAATATTAAGGTAGGTGAAATAATAAAGACCCTCTTTTACACCTTCACTTGCTTGTGATAGCATGGCTGGATCTCTCCATTGATGTCTGCTCTGTTGTTTGCGGTTATGTTATACAAACTCTTTTTCTGGCCCCTGTTTTTCACACAGCAGATTCCCAAAGCTTATTTGGGCTGCAGTCACTCCTTTCAGACTTCACACAGAAAAAGTCTTCTTCAGTCTGCAGTCCCTTTGTTTTTCTCTTGTTAGCTGAATATCATCAGGAAAGGATATATTGCTGCTGTTAAGATGATGGAGGAGTGCAGTAAGCATTCCCAGTCAGTGCACTTTCTGTTATTACTAAAAGTTGAATTAGGGTCCACTGGAGTCCAGCACACCTGAGTGACTCATAGAGTTCATATTCTATCTTTGCTGTTTTCCACTTGAAACAATTGTCAGAAGTTTCTGATTTTATGAGATATTTTGCAAATGACACAGTTTTTATTGGTTTGCTTACAGATGTGTTTCCTTGAATTGTAACAGCAGTCAATTCTTGGGCTATTGATTAGTAATTGCATTGTTATCTATACCTTAAATTTCAGTGATAATGGCTGTAATTCTACAAACTGTTTATTTGAGCTTAGTCCTAGCTAGGGCAAATTGTTTCTTAATAATTTAATGAACTTTTATTTTGCATTTTAAGTCTCTGAGCAAGCCTGCCTGTCTTTTTTATGAGACGCAAATTTCTGTTATTTTAAAGTGGTTAGAACAACAAGGGGGGCATGCTAGAATTTTGCAAGGGTTGCCATTTTATTTCACAGGAGGCATTATTTGAGCATTTTTATTTGCTTAGTATTTATTACAGTATTTACTTCAATTGTATTCTTAGCTCTACTGTGAATGCACATTTGATCTTTGCTATTGGTGAGGCCGACAGTTCCTGATATTCAGTCTCCTTACTATATCTCACTGTACAAATAGTTCTACCTGTGGTGATTCTCCAAGCTGGTAAAGGATAACTGAAAACTGCTACAGTTGGAGATTATGACCCATCTCTTTGTAAACAAAATTTGTAAAAATCTCACCTTTTGAGGATTAGCACAGAAATGCCCTTGCATGCTACTCAACAGCAGTTTATACCATATTTATGTACGTAAAGAAAAGTTACCTTTCCTGGCAATTATTCTGCTCTTTAGGAGTGCCGAGTGAATCAGCTTCCAACTTGCAGTGTGCTCTTTCTGCACTAATGCTGCATCCACAGGTACCTTGTTGCATATTCATGGTGACAAAATTTATTTTTAGCTGTGAAAAATCTTTTTCCACCTTTAGAGGAAAGTTTTCTAAATTGTTAGACATTAAAGTGCTATAGGACAGCAAAATTTTTCCTTTTTACCTGAGAGTTTTTAAAATTTGGATACTCTGCAGTATCTGTTGGTTACCAAATCAGTTTCCTTTTATCCTCCTTCCCCTGGCTACAAAACTAAACTTGTTAAACCACTTGCTGATTGTCATCAGGATAAAATCCCACCAGATGCACAACTAATATCCTTTCCTTGGATTTTAATAATTAATTCCACGATAAATTTGTCAGCTGATAACATCCTGCTTGAGTGATACACTAAATAGGAATCGTAGACAAACTGAGGAGACTCCGGGGAAAAAGCTAGAGGAATGGCAAAAGAATTAAAGCGCAAGCCTTGCAAGAGAAAACAAAAGAAATTCTTATGTTGCTGGCTCAAAAGAAAGAGAAAATCAAAAAAAGAACATGGCAGTTTACACACTTGATGTGTAAAATGTTGTTACAGAAATCAGTTCTCCACACTTACTGGCAAAAGGACAAAATGAAATCAGGTTAATATACAGCAAAAATAATTAGGCTGGATCCTAACAATCCCTATCAGTAGGAATTGTTAAGCAATATAACAAGTTACTGAAGGATGTTGCAGTGTCTCCTTCACTGCTGTTTTTTAGGATCAGATGATACAGTATCTGTCAGGGATGATCTTTACATACTTCTTCTTACCTCTGTGCAGAGCCTTTTAGTTAAGGTAATTCTGCCATTTTTCTATTGTATCATTTCTGTCCAACCTTTCTCAGGAGAGCAGTACCCCTTAACTTCTGCCAAGTCAATTATTTAAGTCAGAATTATGAAACAAGCCAACAATGTGTTTCTACAGTTCTTCACACCAAAGGTGACAGTTTCTGGCCTGGGTTTTGTCAACACAGTGGGTTTTTTCTGAGTGTATGACTACATCTGCAAATGCAGTCCAGATGGATACAGAGCAGTGGTAATCTAAACAAATAAAATCCATGGAATAGGATGGTGTGTAAAGTGACTCCTGGTTTTGGAGGATCATCACATTGAAGTCACAAGGTATAGGAAAATAGTTCTGGGACTGCTGACTTACGCAGCTGTAGGTGTGGGATTTTGTCCTATTTCTGTGCTGTACCTAAAATAGAGATAATACATAACTACTTTGTAGACTGAGTTTTTCAGATGTTGCAATACTGAAATCGGAATTTAACTGTAAATTACTTTGGTCTCATTTTGTCGTGTAATAGTTGCAGTCATGATTTTGTAACAGGAATGAATGACTTTTTCTTTTTGTCTTTTTTTTTTCTCCTTGTACTACAGGCAAAATGTTCTAGACAACGTGAAGCAGGAAGCATTAAAAACAACAGCGAATTACTGAAATAATGTAATTTAATAAAGTACAAGGAAAATGACATAAAAAACCCCCCAACATTTAGCCATCTATGTGTTCACTGCCATTTTGGACATGAGTATTACCAACAGTTATGGTCCTTCTAAGAGCTCCTAAAAAAACACAGAACAAAGAAAAAGCATTAAATTACACTTACAATTCAATAAAATCAAGAGAATAAAAATACTCAATTCGATTTATACAGTAAAGCTGTTTCCACAACGACAGTGCAAGAGGTTGAAACAGGTCACAGGCAGCCTTCCTTACATTGCTCAAGAACATTAGAAGGATTAATCATTTATGGATTATCTCCTAGAAACAATGATCTGGCGCAGACAGGTAATCCAATCTCGTCTATCTTTCTAATCTGGTTTGCCATTTCACAGGGGATTGTGGAAGGGTGGCAATTTTTTTCTAGGAAGACATTGCCTGCCAGCTTGAAACATGTAAATTGCTGGAATTTGCATCAAAATATGATGACTCTTCTCTGATGAAGGTAGGTAGTGAAATTAGACAGGTAAAAGTAACTTTTTTTAACTAGAGCACAGAGGTTTGGCTCAGAAATTATATCATGTTCACCCTTAGTTATAATCTGTCACTAACAGAGTAGAGAGAGAAGTTTATCATTGACATAAATCAGAACTAGAGAGAAAACGTTATTCCTGGGACTCTGCATTTTGCATAAATATCCAGTAATGTGTTCTTCCTGACTAAATTTGTCCAAAAATTTAAATACAACTTATTTTTGAATACAAGCCTTTCAATGATTGCAGCTTCTGTAAGTACATTAGATGTAGGTGTACAGCCTGACTTTTATTGATTTATATACTTAATGTAATTCATAGGGCTTTGTATATACATCTTTAGCCAGTTTTGTCATATTTTATCCAACAGTAGATACAAGGCCTGCTGCTGAATATATTAGAACTGTACTAATTTCATTACTGAAAATGAACTCTATTGCAAATCTCCATTGTGGCAAATTGGCAATTGGACAAAATATTGCAGTAGCAAAGGTGCACCATCAGGGATTCTCTATTGCCTGTTTCATTTTACATGTAATGTCTGTTTTATTGGTATAACAGCATTAGGAAAAACAATATGCAATTACTATTACAAGGCAGAGTAGCCTGTTCTCCTAAGTCTTCTTGTACAGATTATAGACTGCACAGATCAAAAAAATGACAATTAGATTAGCAAGGTTCTGCTCTGTACAGAATTGAGAAATACCTCAGGAATAATTGTGCATCATGGTAGATACCTTGAGCCTTGAGAAAGCTACTTTAGTACAACTATGTTGGTTTTTAACTCGGCCATTTTTTAATTATTGAGTTATCTACCTTAAATGTACTGTGTCACTTTTATGGCATTGCTGTGTGCTTATATTTCTGTTTTCTTGTAAGCATCCTTTTGTATCCTTCAAGGTTGCTGAGACACTTTTGATGCCTCTATGTATCTAGCCCTTTAAATATTGACACTATCACATAAATTTTAAAACGTGGGTTTATACGCTTCTTTATCTCTGAAGCCTTGCTGTAAAATAGCAAGTCAGAATTCCTTTTTAATATTTTTAGCTGCTCTTCTTGCAAAATATGCACATATAAGAGCAATCATCTTTAAAACAGGTTAGATCAATTTTTTATGACCAAATGTGTATTTTTCAATAGGCTTTTCTTGATGTGGTACAGTACTAATAAAGACACAACACAATACTGAGAGTAAATAGCTTCTAGAGCTTTTCAGACATGACTGGGAACAAATATAATGTAGAACAGCCAGGTGATTTTGGCTGCTTTTGATGCTTCTTAGGTTGTCCAGTGTCAGAGGAATAGGAATCAATAAACATGCATTAATTTCATAGGTTATTAAACCACTTCTGCTCTCTGTACCTTCGTTTTCTCAGACATAAAATGAGTACAATGTATTTACTCATAAATTTCACTGAAATACTTTTTTGAAGAGTAATACAAACAGTAGGCATTATGACAATATTTCACTCATCCGAGGAAGGGCTGGTGGATTGCTGATCTATCACAAGACCTTGTTTGAAGGTGAGGGCAGGAGCTGCATTGACTGTTGACATCCTAACGCTGCAGTCATGACAAAGGAGCAGGTTCAGGAACGCCGCTGTGCTCTGGCAGGGTGGGTTTCCTCAGGCCCCTCGCTGCCACCTAACACCCTCTCTAGGTGCTCATCTGCCTACTGGGGTTGGGCTGCAAACTGAAAGATACACCTGTGTAGCTAGAGACCTAAGGCACAGCGCTGGTTAATTCTTAGTGTAAGCACATGCATCTCTTGCTCTTTGCTTTGTCAGCTTTCTCCAGGATGTATCATGTCCAAGAGTTATTCAGTGACATAACGACATGGATTTAATGTGTGTTGCATGCTAAATTCTGCCCCTACCAGTTGCAGTCAAGAATCCATAACATGTTTCTGCTTTGAACTGAAACTCTGAGGCAGACCTACCCAGTTTGGGATGGGATGGCCTTTCTCCAGGGAGTAAGTAAGGCAGGCTAAGAAAAGTGGGAAGGAGTCACCATACTGGCAAAAAGGGAAGCTCAATTACATCATGACTAAGTAAATAAACTGGATGAGATCCTAACCTCTTATTTGGCTTCTTTTCACCAATTCAGTTCTGGCTGATGGAGAATTCCTTTGCTGTAGTCTCTCAGAAGAGAGCCATAATGCTGTCTGCTGAAGATCCTCTGGGGCCCTGTGTGGTTAAGATGTGCGAGGAATGGTATAGGAAGGACATTTCAAGGGGAAGGCATTAACATGCGACACTGTGGAAATTTGCAACCAAACTAGCACAGAGCTTAGCGTAAGAAACTGCTGTAGTTCAGGCAGGCCTTAAAGGCTGTGATGGAAGTGCAATTGCAGCCTTTAATTTTGGGACCTCATGTCCCTTGACTCTGATGTTCGAAAATAAGTGATCTGATAGTAATGAATTATTTAAGAACAAAAGCAGTAACATCTTATTTATTTAATTTCAAATGGCTTGTGTGCAGTTATACGCATAAAGCAAAATAGCAGTCAACTAGTAAAATATTTTCTACAAAATTCTGTGTACAGATTTACTGAATTTTCATTTTGAAAACAAATGTAACTTTAGAGATTAATCTACAAATTATATTGCTTACTTTGGCACGTTTTCAAAGGAAAAAGAGCTAACTAATGTGTTGTGTGTTGAAACAATCCGCTGCATTCATACAGTAATTTTTCCCCAGTGGTATTTCATGATAAAATTACTTTCACATGTGGAATTAGTGTACTGAAATGATGAATCCAAAGAGCTTGTGTAGGGGTGATACATTTTGTCAGGTAAGGATTGAAGAGCTGATGAGCATCTCTCCAATAGATTGTAATAATCACAAATAATTATTTAAACACCTCTTGAGTACCAGTTTACATGACAGGCTCTAACAGGTTCTTTCAAAACTCTTATGGTCAATATGATGACTGTTTCTCATTTTCAAAATTATTACCTCTTCTAAAGTCTATATAAGTTATGTGATTTTCAAAGCAATTAAATTTAACAGACTTCAAGAACTGCGGTGTAAACAATGCATGGATGCAAAAACAGCTGAAGGACCACATCTCCTCTCGCTTTTTTCTTCTGGCATGATGCCTTCCAGAGCTGGCCAGCTCAGTCGAGCTCTGCGGTCCTGGAGGTCTAAACCCAGCGCCCACGTAGCTGCCCAGCTCCTCCTCTCCCTGTGAGTGCAATCTGTGGCTGATGACAGCTGGCATAGAAATCGGTGATGGGTAGGTCAGACTGCCATGTTTGCCTTTCCTCTATCTCTGTGTGCATGTGTGCACCTGATGTTGGTCAGACAGAGACGGGGCATTTTTAGGAGACCTGATACTTCCATGACAAAACAGACCTGCCAACCAAGAGAACTGAGTTCCAGAAGTGGTCAACTGTCCTACAGGGCAGAAATCACCAGAGTCCACTATTTACCCTAACGGAAAATAATTCAAAACCAGTTACCAAAAAGTAGAACAAAAACCAACCTCTGTAAAACATTTTCACTCTGGGATAAAACTGGCATGCAGTATTTTTGCCTTTTTTGCATTAAGAAAAATTCTGATCAGCTCCATCTTCATGACAGACTTGTCACCTGAATAATTAATGAGTGGTTATGTCTAGGAGGTAAACTGAATACAGGGGGAGAGCTGTTGGTGTACCCACGGTGTGTGGAGGGGGAGTGTGGGACCAGCCAAGGGGTTAGGTAGGCTGATCCTCCTGCTCTTTGTCTTAGCTCTCAGTAGTAGGAGTGTCCGCACAGGAGTAGCAGGGGAGCTCAGGCTGAAGGAAGGTCTTAGCAGGCAAAGAGGGCCGTGTCCTTGCAATGTATTTGTGTGGGAATGGGATTGTTTGACTTTGATACTATCATGGGCTTATACTTTTTGTAAGATCCTCCCATTATAGTTCATTTTGTTTATTTTTCTTGGGTTTTTTGGGCTCAGTCATAAATTCCAGCTGTACTGGGGATCTGGCCAAGTAGGCTGGGTAAACTTCTGAGATTTAGCACTTCAGGGCCACCATGTAATTTATGAGCTTCTGTGACACGAGAGCTAGGCAATGCTGTTGGCTTACAAACAGCTGTGGGGAACACTTAAGTTAAAGGAGCAATAATCTATTATTCTTGCTCCTTTAGAAAATCCCCAAAATACTACTGTGTAACATCGGGGGTTTTACATTTATTCAGATATTCCTTTTTAGGCCCTAATCTACTTCATGGTGCTTGTTTAATGGCCACACTTCTGCAAAGTGCTCTCCATGGCTTAGTGGCACCATGCCAGCTGCTGAGAGGTTTGAAGGGTAGTAACTATTTGTTTGTTTTTAAACAATGGGAGGCCTACTAAGTAAAATCCACTGCAAGTGAAAGCTAGTAACTGAAACACTGACTTTACCAGGTGAGTATGGCTGCCAGTATAAGGGCACTTGTCAAACACTTCAAGAAAGAAAAAAATAAATGCATAATAATTAAGGTAATTGTACAAATGTATTTTGTTTATTACCGTCATGTCAGCAGAGAGACTTATTAAACTTACTCCAATCCCCATTAGTTCTTTCTAACCTTGACAAAAAACAGAGTGCAAGATAAAAAAATTTTCTATAGCCTATCTATTTAGGTTGATTTTTCATTTGTATCTCTAGTTTGAATTTAATTATTAATGTTTGCAAAAACATGTTCTGGTATATGGGCTATTTGCAAACTGTTCACTGAGATTATTATTTAAGATACCTGTTAATTGTAGTTTTCAATTAACTAAGCAATATTGTAGTGTTTCTTGAAAGGCTCCCAAAGCCATCAAGTGTTCTCCAGAGGATATGCTAATGAGGCATTTAATGGGGCAGCAAGATTAATTTATTATTTTAATTAATACATAAAAGGATTGGTTTTGATACTTTTGTTACCTGTGTGTCATTAAAAATAATCAAATACTAGAAAATGTTTACCCTGTAAAATTATCAAAAGAGAATATCTTGCTTATTTGTATGTAGCCAAAGGAATAGAGTAGCAGCAGGGCTTGTATACATACTTCTGTTACAATCAGCAAAACAGTAATAGAGGAAAAAGGCAACTAAGACATAGATCTGTAGCAAGATCTTCTGTTAGTTCATAGATTTCTGAGGCTTCTACAGTCTCTTTGGGGCCCAGGTTTTTCTCATATTTCAGCTGGAATAGCCTTTTTTTGCACTTCCACCGAGCTTATGGAAGAGAGGAACTTTGCAAATCTCCATAACTTATTTTTCTGATGGGAAACTGCAAGCGTACGTGTGGCAATTAGGGGCTTCACTCATCTATGTAATCAGGGGGAGCTGTTACCAGCCTTACTCTATATCTGAATGACCCAGATTGACCTCAGTGGTGGTCTGCTAAGGACTGCTGGCTGGGCTGACACTTTCAGCAAGTCCACAGTCATGATGACTATGGGCACCCCTGTGAATGCTCACTGGTGTTAACATCAGTGCTATTTAAGGGAGCATCTAAATTTGTTCTCTGACTAGTCAGTAGCTGAGGTGTATGGCTATATGAAAATGCTCATTTCGTGACCTTTGGCTTGCATCCAGGACCTATTTTAGTCCTAACCTTTGGCTTGTATCTTGGTTTCTGACTCAGGCTCTTGACCTTTGGTATTCAGCCTGATTGCTGGTCTTTGGGTGCCAATCACTTCTTGTCCTATGCTTGGATTCTGATTTTAGGTATTAGCTCTAACTGCTTATTGCAGCTTGGCACTTAAATCTTACTTGTGCTTTTGAAATTTTCCCCTTAGGTCACGAATTATACTTCTTACATTTCTTTTTCAGCCTTTATGTATATGAATCAAAACTCTTGTAATCAGAACAGCTCTATGTTGCTCAATTCTAAATGCATCCTTTCTCTCATGGGTCATTAAACTGAGGATGCAGAGCTGTTCGGACACTCCACCAGGAATCCTTGATTCCTACTCAACATGGGTAGTCGCTTGGTTGCCTTTGTGCTCACACTTATCTGTCAGGATGGCTCCTGGCCTCCGTGCAGGTGGGTGGTGCCCATCAGCAGAGCCTCAGCCCCAGGTGGCCATGGGAAGTCTGCTTTATGGCTGGGCATTCCAAAAAACAAAATGAGTGCAAGCCTGAGAAATCCCAGCATCCTGTTTGCTAGAAATCTGTTGCTGAGACACCAACCTGTAAATTGGCTTATTTGAGCAAATGTGGCCGAATGAAAAACTCTCCATAAATTAAAATGAAATCAGTTAATTTCCTCCTAAGACATTTGACATGAAATGACAGCAAAATCATATTTAAGGAAAATAAAAACATCCCCCAACATCCCTATAGTATTTTCAGTAAAAGCACTACAAAATTCTGTCAGTTTTGAAGGTCAGATGGTGAGCTTCATGTTCACAGTTGTGACTACATGCTCACGTGAGTTTGTTTCCCTGGCTTTACAGGGACTGTTCGCGTGAATAACTACTCCCGCAGAGTGAATAAAGGCGTTTGCAATCTGGTCCCAGATGGAAACTTATTTCTGAAGCCAGTTCACTCCCTTCATAAAGCACAGATTCTTTATTTTATCTTGTTTTATATTTAGTTCAACTGATTTGAGATCTTTGGGTTGACTGCTACTCCATTCCAAATTGCTTCCTACTGGAAGAGACGCACCTTTCAGAGCTCTTAATTCTTTCTGGACACGTATTTGGAATAGTGATATTCTTTTTGTCTGGGAGGAGAAGGGTAATTGCTGCCTGCCTGGATATCAGTTAATTAGCAGTCTCCTCACCAGTGGGATGCCTGGCTAAATTCACTCCTTTGCCAAGTAATTTATTAAATAAGTACAAGACTATTCAGGGAGCCCCAATAGTATTTTATAACAAAGCACTAATTACTTGGATATATTTAAAAAGGGAAAAAAGGAATGTAAGGAAATACAGGACATATATTCTCAATTGCTTACGAACCTTTCTGTCATACCTTTCTTTTGGATCACAGAGCTCAGTGAATTAGATCCAGTTGTTCCTCAAGTGAGGATGCGGCATGATTTCAGAGGAGTTATTGACTGTCCTTTTCTTCAATGGTTAATGCAATTTCAGACAGGAATCACTGTCATAGCCTTAGCAAGGCTGCCTAGATAGGGAGAATCAGCTCCACTAAGTGCTGATGCTTGTGTAGTGTCTTGGGAAACGTACAGAGGAAACGCATGATAAGCCTTTTGCTCAGCTCCCCTGTCACATCTTCTGCAGTGTGGCTGTCCATTAACATGCCGCCGGCTCAGCAAGAGCACTGGGGTCTGCCCAGATTACTCGGTAGCTGTCAAGTGGATACGACAAGCTTTCTGGGGAATGTACTAAGATAATTACAGGAAGGTGAAGTTAAATCGCATACATGTGCTGCACTGAGTGCTGTGAGCAAAGGAGGCTTTATTCTGCGGTATGGGGACCAGATGGACTCAGTGACTGTTCTTTCGGTTTCTGAGGGAGAATTCAGTACATATGATCTGGAATCAACACCTCATTTTGTCAGTTCAAGTCACACCACCACGCTCTCTTCTCCCCCCACCCCCAATAATAATTTTTTGTTGTTGTTTTATAAACAGAAAAATCTACTGGTGAGTTCGAGCAGGTATGTGTTAAGGAGCGTTTTGAAATTTGCCAGCTCTTTATCTCTTTTGCTGACCCCGGCCCTGGAGTCCAAAAGTCTAAGTTCTTTTCTTCTCTTTCCTGCAGGGTAGAGACAGCTATTACTTTGGAAAGAGAGGCTGTGTACCATAGCCATTCTTCTCAGCAATTCAGAAAAAAGTACAAGCTCTCTGTTACTCTAATGCCTTATCAGATGATTTGCTGTTTTTATATATAGATAATATACTACTGTATAAATTGTGAAAATGGAAGTTCCGTAGATTCAATGGTTAGGTCTAAAACCCTGTTCTTTTAGGACCAATCCTTGCAGCATATCTAAGGTATCTTAGTACACAAAAGGTATACACAGGTATTTCCTAGGTATTACTTAATGAGTAATACCAATGGTCAGTTTTAATGCTGGGATATGCTAACTGGGGAGGAAGCACACTCCAGTTTTTCAGGTACTCCTTTCCAATACATAGTTCTGGCAAAACTGAACACATGTGTGTTAAAACATCATTCTACACAGCATTGTATTTCATCTGTTGCAGCCTTTCTGCAGAGAAAACAAGGATTAACTCTGTATCTGAGTATACTGAATAATTTAATGTGCTGCAGAAGATTAATTTGAAGCGAGCCCTTTTTGCAAAGTATTAAGTAGACAAGCAAATGTAATAAAATTGGGGACCTGGCTTGGTAGCTCTAGTTTAAATGTATATGACTGTACTTTGTGGTATGGTCATACAAAAAAATTTTAACAACCCTGTATTCTATTTGTTAAAATAATTTAAATTTTAGTTTTATCTAGAACTTTTCTGCCACATTTTGAATTTGTGTGATATCACGAAGCTTTGTTTTTAATGAAATGTGTATGCTACAAAGAAAGAAACTATCATTTTAGATATTCATATATAACAGGCAGAGACCTAAATAATAAATTTTGATGTCTGTTAGCTCCTCCTTGAGTAAACACCTGCCCATTCTTGAGAGGTGTTTGTGGTAGGGCAGTTTTGCTGTTGTTTCATCCCACAATTTTAGAATATTAAAGCATTAAATAGCACAGAAAAGGAATTTTTGCATAATGGAGGCTAACTCATGCCAGGACCAAAATGTGTTAAAGAACAAGGCTGAAACATTGTGCTGTCCTCTTGTTACAGATCAGAAATCATGGGTGTGGACAACACAGACCAGGTCCTCTTTCGGCTTTGGCAGGCTTGACCTTGAGTCAGCTCAGAATATTTTTGATATGAATAACAAAACTGAACTAGTCTTACAGGTAAAGGAGAAGCAGGACCTCATGGTCCTCTAAATAATTTTTTTTTAATTTAAAGGAGTAGCTGGTTTTCAAGGCAGAAGGGGTTAGTAATGATCCTTTAAAACAATGATGATTCCTTTTTTATTTTTAGAAAATCTCTCCTTACTGAAATATTATTAAAGGCTGTTTAGAATGTTTTTGTTTTAATTAAATGGTTAAGTGGAATTAGGTAAAGAATTACACTGAATTCAGAAAACTTTCAGATGGTGGTGCCAGTTTGCTCTTTGTGAAGATCTGAAGGATTGCCATCAGAATGGTTACTATTGCAGCGCTTGTATATCACTGACAGCTGGAGCTGCTGTCTTCTGTTTTTGCAAAACTAGCTGAAGCTTTATTTGCTCCTGGTTTGTTTACACTGACTTGATGCACACTCAAGTGTTTCAGCAGCATGTATGAAGATCATTACTTTGAGAGAAGCAGTTTCCATGGATTCCTTAACTTTGGTGTCACATAAAACTTGCATCTTGCATTGTGGACTCTAGCTCAGTTTTATTTCTGATATTTTAGAGCACACCTATAACTTGTGAGATAAAAAAGTCATCGAAGCTGTCATTGTCCATTGCACTCAGGCTTTGACTTTTCCTTTGTATTTCCCATTATTCATTAATAATGACATGGTGACTGATCTCACTCACATTTTATGATGCACAGACACTGCCAAAGCCTAGGAGGCTTTTTTTTCCCCTCCAGTGAATTGATTATCTTCAAAGTCCTGCCCCATATCTAATGGGGTTTTTTTTGCAACAAGATCTTTCTATGTGTCAGGGAGAGGGATCAAAGGTGACTTAAAAGTAGCCTGTTTCCCTAGCTGACAGATCAGCCTTAAGATGGTGTTGATTTAGGATGTGCTAGAGGGTTGGATGGCTAATGGTTAAATTGCCTTTAACCTTCTCCAGGTATATACTAGCAAAAGATTGTTCTGGCTGCTGGTTTTTCACTATAATTCCTATCTACTTCATGGATCTTACACTTAGATCTAAAATCTAACTGCCTTCAGGAAGTAATTAATATAACTTTCTACTGGAAAAACAATTGCAAATCTATTGTGGAAAACTTCTTTTCTGACTTATCCCTTTGTGGACAAGTATTTTTATTTCACTCTGGATCAGAGGCACTTCCTCTGCTCTGTCACCCTCCGTGCTGGAGCAGGTGTAGTGGGTCTATTCCTGCATTCTGCCGGAAATTGGCCCCTTTTCCTCTTGCCACAAGTGGGTTTGGGCAGGAACTAAATAGTGGATGAAGCATCCACCATGAGGTCATTTCGCTGCTGTTACATATCCCCATATCTATCAGGCTTTCCATGATACAAGTTTGGATGCATTGCAGGAAAGGCTAATAAGGCCTTTCAACGTGAGAGTTCCCACCTTGCAGAGCTATGGAGGAGTGTCCTCCGTGGCCTTGCTCCCCTCAGACCCCCTTCTCCTTTGCACCATTTTGAAACTGCACCGAGACCAACCAAGTGGAAGTTCCCACATCATTTCCAGCCTGGGCAGAGACAATTGCAGAGCATACTGGACCTTGCCCAGACTCCATGCTTGAAAATCTTCTATACATGCAGAATCCCAATAAAAAATCTGGGGTTTGGGTTTGGAGAATAGTACAGTAATAGGTATCGAGTAACTTGACACACAGTTCTGACTGGCTGGTAAGTCATTTAAGGCTTTGAAACTAACTATGTAGAAAAAGGTGATGTGGGAGCTATGTTTGGGATAAAAGCAAATTTTAGGTGTCTTTAGCAGTTCGCAAGGATGAAGCTTGTTAAAAAAATATTTGTTCATATCTTTCAAGAGTGATACTGTAATTACTTTTTCTGTTAATATAAAACATTGACTTAAGAAAATGCCCAGTGCATTAGCTTTTAAACACCTTTAAACGTCATAGTCTCTGAATTTGGTATAAGCATTAAATTAGTAGCAGCTGTTTCTAGTCTCTTTTTTCCCTCCCTCCCTGAATATGGATCACAGACACAGAATGTACGATTTATAAAATGTATGCAAGTGCAGACACATTCCTAAAAGTCAGGGCCGCTTCAGGTAGTTCTTTTTAATTTTACTGTTTCTTTGAAAGCTCATAAAATTAAAAATTTC
>VYZW01019355.1:0-11668 GCA_013401315.1 Balaeniceps rex | reverse complement strand
GTGTACTAAAGCCAGCTAAGAATCTGTACAGATCTCTTCTAAAAGATAGCACCCAGCACGCTTCTCAGTCGCCTAATGAAGCAAGGCACGCACGCTCTCAGGGAGCCTGCTGCCCCATTAGCATTCAAACACTTGCAGTGGCAGTTTGCATGCGAGTATCTGTGAATGCCTTGCTAAAAAATGACAATGACAATGTACAAGTGAAGGTAGAAGTACAGAGCAGGGATGTGTGTGTGTCTCTGTGTGTGCGTATCCACCTGTGTGTGTTAGGGAGTGTCTAGACACAACAGTATCATTTGTCCCAAGTCATCTGAAGCAATCCAAAACCTGTGCTTGCTAGCACAGTCTAGGCTTCCATTGTAGTCATATAAAAATAGCCATGAGTGCCAAGAGCCATCAAAAAATATTGGATGTTCTGCCGATGCCCTTTGCACAGCAAAACCAGTATCCATTTGACTTGATGTCATCTTAGAAATAATTAGTGACACTGGCAAAAATGGGGATTAGTACCATCGTGGTACAGCAGGTAAGAAGCTGATTATAGGAGAGCGCAGAGGGATCTGTAATGACAGCGGGGGATCATTAGCTTGGAAGTAAGTCATTTGAGAAATTCTTCAGGGACTGCTGTTTGGACCCATCTTACTGGAAATTTCCTTTAATGACTGTGTTGCACAGTGGAAACACCGTGCAGAAACTTCGTGATTAGCTCAAAGTTTATAGGCACTGTCCATGTACAAAAAGATGTGACTGAGAACCGGAAGAAGGTATAAATGTAAGCAGTAAAGACTCCAATGTCATCCCTTCGGCAACAACAGCAAGAATTTCTGCTCTAAGCTGGAGATCAGTGGTTGAAAACTGCCAAGACAGCCAGGCAAGTGTGCATAACTGGTCCTAACCTATCTACATGTCACCAAGAAGACAGTGCTGTGAGAAGGGCAAGTGCTTTCACAGGGCAGGTGCAAAGCAAGATCCAGAAGCACAAATCATACTACCGAGATATCATGCAGGGCCCAGTTCAAGTCCAAGAAAGATTAAATCAATTTGGAACAGATGCGGAGAAGGACAACTAAAATAATCATAGGAAAGAAGGCAAAACTACAGAAGCTTGGCATATTTAGTCTCACAAGATGAAAGCCAAGAGAAGTACAATTACTGTACATGAATACAGTATGAATGCTGAAATCCTGAATGGCCATGCTGGCCCAAGACCAAATAGGTTTAAACTGATCACAAATACATTTATGCTGGAGACAGGAAGGCATTCAGTTTCAGAAGAGGGGGTTTCTGACCCATCATACTTTATTGCTAGGGTCATAAGGACAAAAAATACCCTGAAGCAAATAACAACAACAAAAAAACAACCTTAGTTTGTTTTAAGATGTTTTTAAGGAGTCATATTTGATCTGCTGGCCCTGTCTCATATTCCTAGCTTCTACGTTTGAGCTAGACCACCATGTGTGGACACAGAACTACAGTGTTCCTGGCATGGCTGAGTTTCCAGTCACTGGCACTGGTTCTCCTGGGGGACTTCAACTTCCCTGCCACCTGCTGCAAGGGAAGGGCCATCAGGGGGATTGCTGGAGGGTGTCAGGGATATCACAGATGCTGGATGGACCAACCTGGGGTGATGCTGTCCTGGATGTGCTGCTTAAGAACAAGGAAGAACTGGTCAGGGCTGTGACAGTGAATAGGAGCCATGACTGTAATGATCCTGATACAGAGGAGTTCATGATCCCCCGGGCAGCTAGGAAGGTGAGTAGCCCTGGACCTCAAGAGAGAAGCTGTGGCTTATTCAGGGAAGAGGTAGGTGGAAGGCAGCTCTTGTGGGAGCCAACTCTGAAGGGCAAAGGAGCTCAAAAGGGCTAACAGGCCTTTAATCTTCTCCAAACACAAGAGAAGTCCATGCGGATGCTCAAGAAAAAAACATGAGATAGATCAGGAGGCTGGCATGGCTGAACAGGGAATTCATGGCAGAGCAATGCAAAAAAAGATATATGCAGGTGGTGGGAGATAGGAGAGGTTATGAAAGAGGATATAGAAACACTGCTGAGGTGTGCAGAGATGCAATCAGGAAAACCAAAGCTAAGCCAGGGTTAGCAAGCGATATGAAAAGCAACAAGAAGGGCTTCTGCTGGTACGTAAATAGTAAATCAGGCAAGGAAAGCATGTGCCTGTTTGCCAAATGGGTTGAGTGATACAGTAAAAGCAAATGTGGGCAACACTGAGATACTCAGTGCTGCCTTCATCTCAGTCTTCATTGACACTGTTCCCAGGCATTTTAGCCCAGAGGCAGGGATCAAGGAGCAGAGGAATTCCAGTATCAGAGGACATTCTACTCAAGTGTCTCCTAAGAAATCTTGTCCCATGCAAGTCCATCGACCCTGATGGGATTCGTCTGAGGGTGTTGAGTGAGCTGGCTGATGTCACTATGAGGCTGCTCTCATCTCTGAAAGGCTGTGGAGCTTGGGGGAGGCACCAAAGATTAGAGAGCACCAAATGTTGCACTCCATCTTTAAAAAAGGCAAGAGCATCATCTGAGGAACTCCAGGACAGTCATCCTCACTTCTGCCCCTGGGGAAAGTATGAACTGAGTCCTTTTGGTAGCCATTTCTGGCCACATGAGGAACCAACATGGGTGGGGATAGCAATAACAACTACATTGTTAGAAATACCAAGACTATTTCTGTAGTTTTCATACATTTATTGTATTATTTGATCATTAGAGCTAGACTAACGACAGTCTCCCAGCCCCTGGGAGCTGGTGGGTGCCCCAGCTGCTGGCCTGGCCCTGGTTTTGCCAGCGCCTGGGGCACCCTCCTACTGTTGCTGGTGGGGTGGCCCCTTGTTTGGAGGTGAAGTGGCCTCAGGACTGCCAGCCCTCCTCTTCGGTGCTTGCCGGGGCTCCCCAAGGGAGCATTCACTGGCTTGGCTAGAAGTGGAGGGTCCAGGAACAGCCTCTTCTGGGTCCTCCTGTGGCTCTTCTTGCTCCCCACGGGTGGGAATGGGGGCAGAGGCGGGGCTGCCAGGACCCTCATAAAGGGCAGCCGATGAGGTGCTGGGGAGCTCTTCTGCCTCAGACCTGTCAGGGCTGCTGGAGAGGGCTGTACCGGGGGCAGGAGACCCTCCTTGGGTGGCAGCTGCGGGGCTGCCCTCCTGCTCCTCAGCAGCACGGGCGTCCTCCAGGCCCATGCGACGTCGGGCCTCCCAGCTGCACCGGCACACGACAGTGTCAATCAGCTGCTGCACAAAGCTCCTCGTCTGCCTGCCCAGGGCAGCCTGCAGCAGCTGGCACAGAGTTTCCTCGTCCAGGCCAAAGAGGTGCAGGCTGGACAGGACGAGCCTCTGCGCTGCTGATGCTTCCCAGTGGCCACCCCTGAAGATCAGCTGCAGCCTCTGTCGCAGCCAGGGCAGCAGGGGCTGGAGCAGAGCTGGGTCCTCTCGGAAGAGGAACGCCCACATGTGGGGATGGAGGCTGCCCACGGGAGCCCTGGGCACCAGCCCCGCAGCTGACGGCTGGGATGCTGCAGGACGATGGAGATTGTGGGCGGCCGGGTGTCCAGGAGCTCCTCCTGTCAGGGGGATGGCAACTGATGGTGCTGCAGATGGTGTGACGACGTGCTCTTCAAAGTCGTCGTCCCCCCGCACCGAGTGCAAGATGGAGGTGACCTTCCTCTTGCAGAGGGGGCACTTGGGCTTGCTCTCTGCCCACCGCAGGATGCATGCATAACAGAATTGGTGGAGGCATGGCAGTACATAGCTGGCCTCCTCCCAGCTGTCCAGGCATATTGGACAGCGGTTGTCCATCTCCGTAGCCATGCTCTCCACTTGCTGTGGTGGGCTGGGGGGAGCTGGGGATGTCAAGATGCTCCCTCTCACCAGCGCTGCAGCAGCGGGTGTCAGGCTAGAAAAGGAAGAGAGGCCATGGTTGTTGGCTGGTCCAGGGAGGGGTGGAAGAAATGGCCAGGTCCCTCAAGAAGGAAACCCTCCCAGCTCCCCAGGGAGAAGTGTCCCTGCCCAGCTCACCTCTGCTGCTGCAAGCGCGCCTCCTGGGTGCCCCGGCTGCCTGAAGCTGGCAGGGCTAGGGAAAATCCTCTGGCGGCTCTGGGGTCGGGCACTGAGAGCTGCAATAAACAACGCCCCAAGCACGACACCAGCACCAAAGGCCTCAGTCAACACTCCAAACCTCGCAAACCTCGCTCAGCTGGAGTGTGGGCACGAGCCAGCTGGGTGAGGCTCAGCGCCCGAATTTAAGCAGTGAGGGATGCCAGGTCACAATGCATCGCACGGTGACATCACAGTCCATCACTAGGTAACATCACGGCCCATCACTTGGAGTCTTCTCAGTCCATCCCTCGGTGAGAACAGAACCCATCGCTCAGGGACTTGGCAACATCAGAACCCATCGCTTGGTGATGACTGTCCATTGCTTAGGATGTCCTCCTGGCAGGAGGGTAAGAGACAGCGACATCAGCTGAAATTAGAAAGGTTCAGCATGGTTAGAAGGGGATAAAAAAGAGAATAATTAAGCACTGTAGCAGGAGCCAGAGAGGCTGTGGGATCTCCATCCTTGGAGGTTTTCAAAGTCTGTGCCGTGGTTTAACCCCAGCTGGCAACTAAAACACAACACTACGCCAGCTACTAGGAAGAAAATTAACTCTATCCTAGCTGAAACCAGGACAGTCTGGCTGGACAAAGCTCCGAGCACCAGGGTCTAAATTCATTCTTGACCCCACTCCAAGTAGAAGTTTGGACTAGAAGCTACCCATGTCCCTGCAAACTACAATGCTTCTGTGGTCTCTGTGACCTAGAAGTTAGTATTGTTTTACATACGGCTTTATGTGGACAGAGTAGCTACACTTACAAGTGAATTCCTGATGAATCCAGAGGACTTACACTCTCCAGCTGTCAGGTTATGCATATGCTAGGAAAGCAATATACTGCAGCAGCTACATTACTCCACAGCAGATGGCCTGTACAAGCTATGAACACTGTGACAAAAGCCTCAGAGCATAGCATATTGTTCTCTTTTGTCTGGCAGTCAGGATAAAAAGCGAAGTATTGGAAAGTGCATGCTCAAAATCAAGTAATGCATAAATCCATATTCAGGTCTCTATAGAAAGATCTCTTTTGGTGTCTAATTCCTCACACCGTGCTGGAAAAGATTAGTCTGTGTGTGGGGCAGTAAAATTGAAGCCAAATTTGTTTAAATGAGTTTTAACTGCATTTTGATTAAATTAAAATTCTTTCAGATAACCACAATGATGACTGCAATATGATTAATGACTCATACAAAAATAAACTGATCTAATTTATTCATAGTAGGCCCAGTTAGACCTGTAAGATTTGATTCATTATTTTTCAAATAAATATTATTTTTGGAATCAATGTTCCAGATTAATTGCTGCCAATTTCTGATGTCATTTCCCTAGGAGCTCTCCATAGTGCACTCAGCAATCCATTCTGCAACTGCTCAGTCCAGCCCTGAAGTTGGGAAGACCCTCACTGTGACACTGTCAAATCGCAGAAATAGCAATGGGCTTCCCTGGCTGACCGCATTATTTGCCATTCTCATGTCTCATGCAATAATTGGCCTTGCTTTGGAAATATTCAGATGTCTGGCCTTTCCACAGCGGCTCTGCAGAACTACAGAAGGCCAACACGCAGCTTCCGACTTCCATTTGTGCTTGTTATTACAGCACAGGCAGGGACAAAGACAGGACAGAAGCTCAAACAAAGCCTAAATATTAAAATAGTTGGTAAAGAGTCTGCACTCTGAAGCACTGTACAATGCCCCTACAGCAACAACAGTCCTTCCTGCTAACAGACCCAGCCATCAGATAACCATCCTCAGAGACATACATTGGCAATTGTCAAGCCCAAATCATTTTTATTCCCTTCTCTTTCAACTGCCTAGCACTCCAAAGAAACCAGTGACTAAATAATGAAACTTTTCACGGATAAAAAGAATTGTGCATTTCCAAATAAACAGACTTACAGAGTTTAATTCTGATGCCTGGGCATTGACACTGATGGGCTAAGCTTCCAGAGTCACTAGCCATGACTCTTACAAGCCTGGAAGATGACCTCTGCTTTAAAATGCTTTGGGCAAAATGCAGTATGCACCCTGGTATTCAGCTGCAAGCTCCCATACGGCCTTTCTTGGCAAACCTCATATCCTGGAGTAGCAAAATGACACTGATATGACTTCAAGAAAGCCTACAAACAAACAAACAAAAATACGTATAAAGGGGTTAGATTCTAACTGCAGGCACAGTGCTGGCGTGAAGCTGGACTGTCAGAAGCAATGCTTTAGGAATAGCTCTCGGAGGCAGCATGCCTTGCAGCCACACCCTGAATTGAGATTCCTCTCCCTGCCCCTTGTCCCTTGCTTCCTTAATAAACGAGGTAAAATGAATTAGCAGTGATTTCAAATTAGGAAGTTCATGTACTTACTATAGTTACTGCACCTAAATCTCTGTATAGGGGTAAAAAAAATAAAATCAAAGGTTTTGTTACTGAATGAGAAAATTTATGATATGTTTAAGGAAAATTTGCAGATTAGAGTCAGCTGAGAAATCTTTTGTGGGTTTCCACATGCCTGGTACTGATTTTACAGACAGGAAATATCACCTAGATATTCCTAATACAATTACTACACCCACAGAATTAGTGCAATAAATATATAAGCCTGTCAAGATGATAGTCTAATGCACTTGCCACGCTGTTATTTTATAGTAAATTCCCACTATTATTGGCAGCTGTTTGAGTGCCAATCAAGCTAAAAGGTTAACAACAAAAAAGCAATCGCTCTCAAAAGAAAAGACTCCAAGTGTGAATCCCTACTTAAAAGAAATTTTAGTCCCCTTTTCTCACTAAAGGCTGGGTTTCATTTTGATCTCATACTAACTTTATGTCAGTGTGTATGAACTACAGGTGCTTCTGTGCAGACTCCAGTGCTAACATCCGTGGTGTCCAACTGCTGATTGAAACTCTAATGGGAATTTCCATGCTTCTGGGTGTGGTGCTGAAAATGCATACAATTATTTCCCTCATCCAAGGGAGTACCACTGCTCTGGAGTGGGATTTCTCCAAGTATGAAGGCTCCAGTCCCTTTTGATGACTTTTTTCAGACCCTGAGGCATGCAGACATGAGAGGTCATTGATAAAGCCAACAAAAAGTAACATCCAGACCCTCTTCTCCCTGCAGCTGGTAGCGGCTGAAGTGGTTACAACTACCTTGCTGCAAGTTACCAACTGCTCCCATGGTCACTGCCTAATACCCCACGGTCTAGTAAGTTGATTAACCTGGGTGGCTGCTCTTTACTATCATGGCAAACAGAGTGTGAAGCTGCTTCAGTGTTGTCTTGCACAATAAATGAGAATGACCATGGAAGGTTGGTAGCAGTTTCATACCTCAAGTAAACCTCCGAATTATTCCTGTAGTGAAAGAAATAAAGCTGCCAACAGAAGACAGATAAACCTCCTGAGTGCATGCAGAATTAGACTAAGGGTGAATTAATATGCGCTTGTATCAGTTACTGCAAACTGCACTCTAGGTACTGGTTCACCTACTCCAGAAACGTGCCTGCAGCTGGTTCAGCCTTCCTGAAAGGTGCACTGTCGTTCTCTGCTAATACATGTTACAGAGAAAGTGCATGGGAGCTCTGCATAAAGGCATGTGGAACGGAGACCAGTCAATGGAAAAGCTCACCCTAACAGAAAAATAAACACTACATCCTAGGACACCTCACACTAATTCATGCCCATTTAATGTCAACAGCCAGTGGAAAATGCCTGCTTTCGAAACATTTTTCTGGGATAGGTCACTCGTTGTGAAAGGTGTAAATGCTGCCTTTCATTAAGGGTAAGGAGGGAGCTCTTCTTGTTACTGCCTGCCAGTCACTCTGCTGCTTCCCCTCACCTCTCCGCTACCAGTGTGTGCTCCATTTGATCCAAAGCCCCCTCCAGACTGTGCTGGGGGGGTTCTGGAGTCCTTCTACACATCTACCTCAGTAACAGCTCTTCCTAATCACCATCTCAAGCTCAAAATCTTGCCTCTTCCTCCCATCTCTCTGCTGCTGCTCATCTGGTGGTATCCAGCCTCACAGGCATCCACCTGGAGTACTGCCCTCTGCATACCTCCCCCCCAGTTCAGCATAGCCAATACAAGCTGCTTTCTCCATCTTCAGGGCCTTGTGCAGGCCATGCTACTGTTCCTGTTTCTTCTCACTTGGTTCTGAAAAGTCATCACTTGCCTCCAAAAGGTCTGAAACATAACTGCTGCTATGAACGTGCTGCTTTCTTGCAAGCACCATTTTATTCCTTGCTTCCTTCCCCTTCTCTGGGGTGAGAACCACCTTCATAGTCTTCATCTGCCATCGGTCCTAATATCTGGGTAGGACTTGTAAAAATTATGGTAATACTAATAATGATTGGCAGCCTCAATAACACACAGGTATCTAAGACAGTGGGATGACCCAGGCAACAGGGTGTGGGCACTTATTGCAAGTCAGTGCAGAGACTGAATGCACTGACTTACCACGAGTACTGACTGATGCAAGTATTTGCCTCGACGTTTGCTAGAGAAACCACAGAGCCTTTCACCAAGAGTAACTAGACAAACTGTAGTAGCATGCAGCAGGGACTTTTTTCGTGGTTGAAGAGGTGAAACACACACAATCTGAGGCGAAAACACACAGACATGTACACACTGACCTTGTTATGCGCAGCCCTGGCCAATGCTGCTGGGTCTAAGGGTCTCTAACAGTCAGGGTCCTTGAAGCCAGGAGTATGCTCACAGCTTTGAACCAGTATGTGTAGTGAGAAAATTCACTCAGTGGTGAGATCTTATCCTCAGATGTTTGACTCTCTAAGCAGGTTCTTAGCCTTAGGCCTCCTGCCTGATGGACTTCACGCAGTGCGAGGCTTGAAGGTGTTACTTTCCCAGGTTGCCAGGCATACTATCCTGTTGCTCAACATTTTTCTGGCTTAGCTTCTTCCTCTTTTTTCTCTTTATGACAGAGTTTTTTTCGTCTCAAGGCTGTACTGCTTCTATGACCAGTAACTGACTACTAGTGAATTTTTCACACCCTTGGGGATGCTCTTTTAGCCCACACCCATGTTTTCAACTTGAAACAGTACAAACTGTTGTAAATGAAGTCGGTAAGTGTGATACTCCAGACTGAACACAGGGCAATTACCCAAAACACTTCAGACACAACATGACAAAAACCCAAGCACTGGATGTCGAGGAGAAACACTACAAAACTAAAAGACAAGCATACTCTGGGAAAAGAAACAACCCTCAATTCTGCAACTGATGGGAAGCACCCTGGAGAAAGACCTGGAGAGTCAAGCTCTGCCATAACCTATTTTATGGAGCTGAAGTCGCTGAGCTAGAGAAAACACCAAGAACTTGTTCATTTAATTTAGGCCCCATACAGTGAGTCATCCTAAGTTCCTGTACCACTCAGCAGGGGAAAAAAAAAAATCACAGCTTTTTTTGCCCTCATTCTGTTTGCTCAAAGTTCAAATAACCATTCAGGAAAAACTTCATCCTTAGCAGTTCACAGCCTTTGGAGTTAATTCCCAG
This sequence comes from Balaeniceps rex, assembly GCA_013401315.1. Taxonomy (NCBI): domain Eukaryota; kingdom Metazoa; phylum Chordata; class Aves; order Pelecaniformes; family Balaenicipitidae; genus Balaeniceps; species Balaeniceps rex. The sequence goes on along the minus strand of VYZW01019355.1, from coordinate 2,076 downwards.
TTAGGCTGAGGCTTTTACAAGCCCTCACAGCAGAGCTGAACAGCCACCATGTAAATGAACCCTCGCCCCACCACAAACTGGGCAGAACTGTTTCATACTATAACCAGCAACCACAACAATCAGAATGAGTAGTTTACATTTAACATGTTCTGAGCAGAAAAGAGTAGTGAAACTGACATAACCCCTCAGCACGAGGTACTTGCATTTGCATGTGAAGCTCAGCACTTATATATGCTGGAGTGCTGAATGAAAAGTTTAAAAAAAGTCCCTTTTATTTTATGTCCAAAGAACAGAATTAGATCTGGTATCAGGCAATAGTGAAAGTGAACAAGCAGCACATCTTAAGTTGTAACTACCCATGCAAAAAATAGCAAGCGATATTTTATCTCATGGCTTTTTTTTTTTTTTTAAATGGCTCTCCATGCAATGCAAGCAAGTTATTCTGTGCTGCCAAGAATGCTGGATTCCTACTAGCTACAGTCAGCAGTTTCTTTTTGGTTGCGAAAGCCCTCAGAGGCTTTGCCTGTCTAGCAGCTGTGCGTCAGAGCCTGAGGTAGATGATGACCGAAGCAGCACCACCAGCTGTGTGTGCAACACGCGTACACATTCATACAATCCTGCATGCAGAGGTGTCTCCCACTTTCCTAATGCAGCCTGCTAGCCTCTGCTCCACTGTACTAATGGTAAGAGATTGTTATGAAACCAAGCTTACTGTAATAACGAGTTAAATGATGATTTTTGTTACAAACATGTTGACAATGTGGCAGAGTAGAACTTCTCAAGGCATTATGCAATACTAAGAAATTTGGGGTTTAATTACATTACAGTATTAAGTTAGCCTACCATCAGCATCCTCTTTTGCAGAAAGACAGCCTTGGTTACAAAGAAAATGTGCTAGGAGATCCCACACCTACTGATGGAAGAGGTTATAAGGAGCTGGGGCAGGCGTCTCTGTTACCAGTACAGCTGGCTCAATTTTAAAGGCAGCAGGGCTCTCTCCTCACTGCTTAAGGAGTACCAGGGGAAACAGAGGTTAGTAACTCATCAAAGATAAGCGCTAACTACTGAAACCAGCACTGGCGGAACTGAGGCACTACGTTGTCCCATCCACTGCACCGGTTTCTGTGATAAGCAAGTAACCTCCTGGGCTCCCTATCTGCATGCACGGGATTGAAGTGAGATGGAAATGATCAGTCAGAAAGAGATGATACAGACTTTAGGAAAGGCAGACAAACAACTTATAAATGTGAGTTATAAAGTTTGGGATGACTATGGCAGAGACCTAGTCTAAACTTTTGCAGTATGCGCATTGCAAGGCTCATCACAATTTTGAAAAGACATTCAGTCTCCAAGAAGCTTGTCCTAGGTGTAACAATCCATTGCTATCAACAACTTGGAGGAAAGTCTTTCACCATGCTGAACTGGAGATTTGCTGCGGTGCAAGGTAAGCTTCTTTCCTGACATATCAGTCGAGGTCTCCGCGCATCAGTCAATGCTGCTAACTCCGCGCATCAGTCAACTGCGCCCACGTTGAACAGGCCCACTGTCTCACAGCATTGCTGCAGGGAGAGACGGGGAAGGAAACATTACTACCCACTGCACACACATGGGCCAACAGAGCAATCTGCACCCTTCGGCGCGCCGAGGCAAGGAGCTGGCTCGCTCACCGGCACAGCCACCTCGCAATATGCGTGCCAACAAGGAGACGCTGGACAACCCCAGCCACGGTGGACCCGCCGGATGGACAGACTTCAACCACCCACCCACCACCACCCGCAGCCACGCTGCAGTAGGAGGCTGCAGCCTTCAGGCTCCCCTGCCCCCTATAAACACGTATGTATGTATTAATAAACTTGTAACAATAACTTATAAGCGGTGTATATATGTACGCATACGCAACCGTATTTCCCCCTCACGCGCACACATCCCCCCGGACCCCCTCACCCACGCGCCCGCCGCGCCCGCGCAGTGAGCGCGGCGCACCCTGCGCGGCTCACTTGCGCCTGCGCATTACGGGCGCCTACGCTGGCGCCGCGGGCGCGAGGCGGCCGGGGCGGTGAGGAGGCTGCGAGCAAA
>VYZW01019354.1:8496-27257 GCA_013401315.1 Balaeniceps rex | reverse complement strand
CGGGAGGGCGGGAGGGAGCGCCGTCCCCTGCCCATGTGCTCACCGGGGCAGCGGCCCCAGCAAGGACCCCCCCTCCCCGGGCTGGTGCGGAGCAGCTGCGGGTCCCGACAGGGCGCTGCTGGGCCCCCTGCTCCCCCGTGGCAGGCGCGGTGCCCGGGTGCGGTGCAGCCTGCCCCCCCCAGCCTGGCAGAGCCCTGTGCCCTGCCCGCGCAGGGAGCGCTCAGTGCAAAGCCCTTTTTGGGGGTGGTGGTGGTGGAAGGGAATGATTAAGCAGGTCTCCCCCCCGCACACCCCAGTGCACTTCTGTGGGGTGCATCCAGGGTGGCTGGTGCATGGCACGGGGTCAGGAACCCTCAATGGGATCTCTTGAGAGGTGATGCCGAGTGGGTTTTTGGACAGGTCTTTTCTCCCCCTTCAGTGTGACAGGTATTTGGGTGGGGAGGGAGGTCGCTTCTCCTGCAGTGTCCCTCCTGTTTCACCCTGTGTGCCCCTGGGGCAAGGTCACTGCCCTGAGCCTGGTGCGGCAGTGGTAGCTCCACACCGCCCTTGTTGGGGAGGGGAAGGGCGCATCAGCCTGCCGTGACCCCACTGCTCCCCCCCTGCCGTCTGTGGAACACCACTGACAAGCGCTGGGGCAGCACAGGAGCCTTTTAGCTGTAACCAGCACCTTGCTCTGTGTTTACCAGTCCAACCTCCATGTTCCTGGTTGCTGGTACAAGACATTCCCCCCCTACAACCCTTGTCCCCGTAGTCTTGCTTACACACGCACGCACACCTCCCTCACCCGGATGTCCCCGCTAACCTCCCTGCGGCACCCATGGCTCCAGAGGGTGACATATGACCCGCTGTGGCCAAAGCTCAGGGCTTTCCTCCTCTGTGACCCCAGGCGTGGGTGTGGGGCAGGGCAGCATAGCAAAGGGGTGGCAGGACGGCTTGGCACCAGGCAGCTTTTTGCAGCTGGTCCCAAAGGTGGGTGCCCTCGCACAGTGCATATCGGCTTGTGAGACCCACTTATTTAAAATACACACATTTAAGGGGTGCAAATTTACATGCGTGTGCATCTGTGAATGCAAATGCACTCGGGCTCCCTGCAAGGTGGGGGAGCCCTTCCCGTGGCCAGCAAGCCCCCCCTGACCCCGTGCATCCTCCCTGCAGCCTGCCCAGCCATGGCAGCCTTGCTGAGCCGCCCCTGCTTCATCTCACTCCACGTGCCCTACAGGCAGCGCTGGGCCCAGGACCTGGCTACCACCTTTCGCTTCCAGCCGCTGGCCGTGCGGGAGACACCACGGGTCCGGCAGCTGGCCTTGCGACGGGGATCCGCCGTCTTCCTCATCAACGAGCGCCTGGTGCAGGGGCCCACCGGTGCCTCCTCCCGTGATTTCCTCTATGATGTGGACCCCCGCCCCGCCTTGGGCACGGCCTCCAACGTCTGCTTCGAGGTGGATGATGTGCCGGGGCTTTGCAAGCGGCTGCAGAGCCAGGGATGCTCGCTGCCGGTGCCCCCCACCGAGGTGACGGATGATGGTGGCTCTGTCACCTATGGGGTGGCAAGCTCCATCGTGGGCAACGTCAGCCATACCCTCCTGGACCGATCACGCTACCGGGGACCCTTCCTGCCTGGCTTCCAGCCCATCCAAGGAGCCCCCTCGGCCACAGGGGACGGGATTGAGATCACCCACTTTGACCACATCACGTACGTCTGCCCGCGCGGCGGCGCCCGGGCGGCTCTGGACTGGTACCAGCGCTGCTTCAGCTTCCGCCGCTTCCTGCTGAACCCACAGGAGAGGCCGGCCGAGGGATACATGGTTGGCGGGCAGGGGGTGGGCATGCTGCTCCTCGCGCTGCAGAGTGCCCAGGCACACGGCTGCAAGCTCATCCTCGCCGAGTCCCTCTCGGAGGCCATCACCAACCAAGTTGACACTTTCCTAGAGCAGCACGGTGGGGCTGGGATCCAGCACGTCGGCCTCTGCACCACCAATATTGTCGCCACGACCCGGGCTTTGCAGCAGGGGGGTGCACGGTTCTTCACGCCCCCCGCTGCCTATTACAGCCAGGGGGGCAAAGCGGAGGAGATCCAGGGGGCCGGGCAGGACCCCCGCACACTGGCAGAGCTGGGCATCCTGCTGGACACCACGGCACCCAGGGACAAGGGCCGGCCAGGCACTGATGGCACAAAGAGCCCTTCCCGGGAGTATTTGATGCAGATCTTCACCCATCCCATCTTCTCCGAGGAGACCTTCTTCCTGGAGCTCATTGACCGGCGGGGAGCGCCAGGCTTCGGGGAAGGCAATATACAGGCACTGTGGAAAGCTGTGCAGGTCTATATGGACAAGCAGCAGTAGTGGCAACACTGCAATCCTCCTCCCTCAGCTCCCTGTCCTCTCCGGTCCAACCCTGGGGCAATACGCCGCTGTAGAGATACCAGCAGGTGCCTGCAGCATGGCCCAGGTTGGCAGGGACCAAGGGAAGTCTCCAGGTCAACCCAGAGCTAGCTCCAATGTGACAGCAGGTTGCTTGGAGCCAGGTCCGGTGGGGCTCTGAGCATCCCCTGGGATGGAGGGTGATCTGTCCTCCTCCCTGGGTTCCCAGTGAGTTAGCCTCATGTGGAGAACTCTCTGCCTTAATTTCATCTTGATCTAATCAGACTTGTGCCTGCAGCATGGCCAAGGACACTTGTCAGGGCAACGCCCCCAGACATAGGGGATGAGGGGCTGCCAGAGGGGAGTGGATAACCTGGGGGCCACAGGCACCACAGCTTATCAACGGTTACTACCCAGAGCATGGCCAACCCCTGTGCAGGGCAAGTGATGGCCTCTTGCTCCTCTCATTAAAGAATTAATCTGCAAGCACTGCTTTGGTTTTTTTTTTTTCCCTCCTCCCACTTAAGATGTGCTGAGTGCCAGGTGAGGATGAAAGGGCCCTTTCCACCCCTCAAGGCAGGCTGTCCCCAGTCCTGTGGTCCCTAAACGGAGGCCACTTGCCCCTTGTGCACCCCCAGAACTGGCCCCATCCCTGCAAGGGTGCTATTGTGCAGCAGGGAAAGCCACAGTGTGAACAGGGTGGGGAACAGCCTGACAGAAGAGGTGAAAAAGGGGGAATAAAACCCTACCAAAAGCCCAGGGGATAGCTGCCCGGCCCCACGGAGGAGCAGCCCAGAGGCAGAAGCTGTGCAATCCCCAGGGGCTGATCCTTCCCCTCATAGGAGAGGTGCTCTGGGTGCCTTATTTAGGGTGACCAGCAGTTAAATCCTCAGTCAAGGGGCTCATGGGTGCATTAACAAAGAAATGCCTGCCATCTGCAGCCCAGATGTAGGGATCCTGCCGGCCATCCTCATATTCGACCACAGGCTGCCCGAGGCAGAAAGTCACTTAAAAAACATCACACGCTTGAGGAGATTTATTTAGAAAGCCTGTGGCTCAGATTGAGTAAAAACAAGTGTATAAAAAGGGCTGTTGGAGGCCAGGAAGGGTACAGCAGCATCCACAACTGCTGGCTGGCGGACGAGGTGCAGAGGGGCAGCCAGGGAGAGGGCTGCGGGAGCGATGTGGCCACAGCCTTCCTCCTCCTGGAGAGGAACCCCTGCTGCCGTGAGTCCGCAGTGCCGGAGTGGTGGCTGTACGGGGCCAAATAATCCCAGGAGGGCTCCAGCTGAGCAGGGAGGGCAAGCCTGGCTCCAGGTCACATCCAGGATCACAGTGGCCCCATGAAGGCACAACTCCCATGGGAGGGCTGTGGAAGCCGTCGGACTCTGCAAGGAGGAGCAGGAGGCCATTACGGGGCTGTGGGCCAGGCACACAGCACTGTGGGGGACACCATGGGCAGCACTCACGGCAGTGCAGATCTCCAGTGGTCTCAGATGTCAAAGGTGCCATCACGGGGAGGTGGATGCCCGGAGGAAGGCATGGAGGGAGAGTTGCGTTCCAGGGCGGGTGCCGCTCGCTCCCTGTGGCTTTGGCCCCCGTTTCCGCTTGGAGCCCTGCAGGAGAGACAGGCTGGGGCTAAGCCGAACCCCAAGGCCCCCCACAGCCTCCAGGGATTGCCTTTGAGGCAAGGGGGGGACCCTGGTATTGGGGATATCCAGGGGAAAGCCAGCCAGGCAAATGCCCCGGACGCAGCCCTGCCCCAGGCTAGGGATGCTCCTTGGCCTGACCCCAAAGCCCAGGGGGGCTCCAGCACCGCACACCCTCCAGCAATGCCCACCTTGCCAGGGCTGCTCTCCTCCCCACGCTGCTTCTCACGCGCTTTCAGCACCTGAAGGAAGCACAAGAGAGCCCAGAGCTGAACTGCAGCCAGGTCCTGGAGCCAGGACAGCCCACAGAGGTTTGGGGGGATGCCTGGGACCCCAGGGAGACAGAGGGAAGGGAGGAAAGGCCCAGGTCCCCCAGTACCTTCTTCATGGCTGTAGATACAGCTGAGGCATGGAACTCCTGCTCCGTCACCCAGCGGGAGGGGGACAAGGCAGGGTCCAGGGTCACGTCCCCATCCAGGGGCAGGGAGTAGATCACATATGTCTGGTGGATGTGAGAGAAGATGTGGACAACCTGTGAGGGGACGGGAAAACACAGAAATGTGCAGGCAGCAGGGGATGCTCTGCTTGCTCAGCTGCCTCACAAGTGCACTGAGCCTGCCAGGGCTCTGAGGAGCAGGGCGGGCTTGGGAAGGGTGACAGCAGGGAAGGGGGACCCTCTTCCCCTCATGCTATGTCCCCCGCAGCCGAGCACAGGGGGCTCCCACTGCATGCCTCTGGCTCCAGGCTCACCTCTCCGATGAGCCGCAGGCCTCCGGCCGCCACGGGCCACCCCGTCCAGGCCCGGAGGTGATCTGCCAGCACCTCCCTCTGCTTCTCCTCCTGCAGGCCCTGAGCCAGCGGGAGGCTGGGGAATTCCCAGAGCCCGGCCAGGAGACCTGGGGAGGGGGCACAACGGGGACATGAGCTGGCAAAAGGCACACCTGGGGACACCGAATCTCATCGCATCCCGCTCCCAGGCTGCTCTGTCCCTCGTGTAGGCAGGAAGGGGCCGTGCGGTGCCTTTGCTGCCCTCCCGCTCAGCTCCATTACCCGAGCTGGGTCTCTGCACGATGAGGTACTCCGGGCCCCCGTGGCAGCCCCTCCGCTCCAGCACACACGTGGCCGTTCGCGCCACCCGCGGCTGCTTCTTCGCTGCTTTCCGGGGGAAGTTGGTCACCCCCAGGCTGCTGTCCCACGGGTCCGTGGCTGGGGGGCACAGGGGACAGCCCCCAGCACCTGCAAACACCGATGTAACAGTCGCCACAGGGCCCAGACCCAGAGCCACAACAGGGACCTCCCCAGGCGCTTACCACAGTCCTCAACATCAGGCACTGGGGCGGGTTTTCCAAACAGCTGCTGAGAGGCGAAGGCCAGCTCCTTCTCCACCTGCAAGGGGGGACAGGAATGGGGACAGGCTCATCCACCAGCCCACCTTGTCCCCACGCATGGTGACCCCGAGGGGCCAGCACCCAGTGAGTACGCAGGACGTGATGCCCAGCCACAAATAGCTTGCAGCACTGGTGTGGGACAGGAATGGCTTGTAAGAAGCTTCAGAGGGGACCTGGAATGACCTTCTGCCATCTCATTGGGACAGCTGGCAGCCCCCGGCCACCCGGAGACAGGGAGGAGAAAGACTTTGGGGTCCTACTTACCCTGCGCCGCGCCCGGCAGTGCTGCTTCACGGGGCACTCCCCGCACAGCGGGGCCTTGGGCACACACACAGTTGCCCCCAGCTCCATCATGGCTTGGTTAAAGTCCCCTGGGCGGCTCCTGTCTACCAGGGCATTGGCCATGTCCCTGGGAGAAACAGCAGTGAGCGGTGCGGGGCTCTGCCAGGAGGGGGCCCCAGGACCTTTACCCACCTCCTGCCTGCGAGGGATGATGCTCCTAGGCAGGCAGAGGCAACATGGCTCCTTTCTCCACCACTCAGAGCAGTACCAGCTTCCCAAGAGCTCCCACACCCCATGCCTCTCTCCCTTCACAGGCTCAGCTCCCCACAGCTCCCAACAAGCACGGCCCTCGGCCACCAACAAGCACGGCCACGATTGCTGCAGCTTGGAGCGGGAATGGAGCGTTCCCCTTACCAGAGCCAGTCGATGACGGCCGGGCTGCTGGAGTCGGCACCGATGCACCGCAGGCGGCACAGGACCCGGATCACATTCCCATCCACGACGCCGGTAGCCTGGGACCAGGAGCTGGGGTTACCGCGCTGGGAGGTGCCCGTGCTCCCGGCAAGGCAGGGAGCTGGGGTGCTCCCAGAACAGAGGGGACACAGACACAAGGCCAACCCACAGGCCAAGCCGGGCGGTGGGCGAGATGCACCGCAAAGCGAGGGAGAGCCAGAGGCAAGCACAGCCCTAGGGAACCCCTGGCTTGTGAGACCTAGGGTAGGACCCTGCCAGGAGCGGGGCTGTGTGGCAGAGAGGGGAGACGTGTCCACTGATGCCCAGCTCTCACCTGCCCGTACGAGATAGATGCGATGGCTCCTGCCGTGTATCGGCCCACTCCCGGCAGCAGCTTCTGCAGGTCCTCAGCTGTCCTGGGCATCCGACCGGCCAGATCGGACATCACCTGCCAGAGAGGGGGCCGAGGTCAGGGGAGCAGCTGTGGTCCGTGGGTGCCATCCATTTTACCCACGGTAAGACGGGATCCCAGCCTTGTGCCAGCAGCACAGAGCCCCAGCGAGGCAGGGCAGATAGGAGCCAGCACCAACCCATGGGCCACAGAGGGCTTTGGGAATGCCCCCACACCCCAGCACCACGGCACCTTCCTTGCTGCCTCCTGCAGACGCTTCCCTCGGGAGTAGTAGCCAAGTCCTGTCCACAGCTCATTCACCTCCTGCTCCAAGAGACATGGCGTGGTGTTAGATGGGGCGTGGGAAGAGCCATGAGGGCAGGGAGAGCACCCGGCCCCAGCAACGCTCACCTCCAGGGATGCCTGCGCCAGAGCCTGCAGCGTCGGCCACTTCTGTGGTACAGAGGAGAGGGGACAAGTCAGGGACAAGCAGAGCCGTGCTCTGCAACCGGGGATCTGCCACAGGGACTGGACGAGGTCTCCAGAAGGGGCAGCCTGTGGGCACAGGACTCTGAGGAACAGTCACCTGCATCCAGCGGTTGTAGTAGTCGATCACTGTAGCCACCTGCGTCTGCTGGAGCATGATCTCAGACACCCACACTGCAGGGAGCAGGGCAGGGATCAGAGCAGAGGCACCAACGCCACCCACACCTCGTGGCCATGTTAGTACTGGCTACAAGCACTGCAGTGGCATCCAGCACATGGGACCCCTTCCCACCCTGCTCCCTCCCCACGTGCTGTCCCACAGGAGCTCCCTCAGGCCCAAAGTGGGCTCTCACACCCCCCAGAGCCTTGCGAGCGAGGTCAGTGGCTCCTGTGGCCACCCCAAGCAGCTTGTTCCAAGGATGGCAGCTGAAGCCCCGTTTCCTCACAAGGCCATATTGCACATCTGTGTCGGGGGAAACACGCAGCAGGGCATCGCACACACATCGGGGCGCAGTCCCTGCTCCTCACCTGCGTACGCCCGTCTATCGGCATCCGGCTCAGTCGCTGCCTGAAAGGGGAAGAAGATGGAGCTAGAGAAACAGGGTGACGCAGGACCCCACCGCAGAGGGGGCCTGCATATAAAATAAAATTGCCTGTGGCGTGTTTTGAACACTGCATAGGAATCTACACAAAAATATTTCCCCCAGGTTCAAAAAATCCCACCAGAGGAGCTGTCCCAGACCCGAGGCCCTCTGCACGGGAAGAAATCGCAGGTAAATTTAAATCCCACAGAAGGGCCGTGCGGTTCCCAGCAGCATTCAGGCAGACGTTGCTGTAAAGCTGACGCCCATCCCCAGCACCCCAAGCACCGCCTAACCACTTGCGGCCAGGCCGAGCGGGTAGGAACTCTAGTAAAAAGGCTCGGCAGGCTTACAGCAAATACACGGAAAAGCTTTTCCATGCAGCGCTCACTGCTGCAGGGTACCACAGGGGCAGGAACAAAACAGGTTTAAAAGACAACCAGACTAAGGTTACCAGAGAAAAGCGCTCAGGCTTGGAGGCTGTTTGAGAAGCGTGGTTTCACCCCGTGCCCTGCTTTACTCTTCGTATCTAGGAACTGGCTACGAACCACCCACCATGGAACTGCCAGGACTAGCTAGGAGCACGCTCCCACTTCCAACACCCTCTTCCACTTCCACGCAGTTCGGGATGCATCGCATAGGGAGGGAGGGACGCCGTGGTCACCTCAGCAACACTCCCTCAAGGCAGAGGGGCTGGTTCCCCGCTATGGCACGCCCGCCTCCCGATGCCTCCCCTTACCAGCGTCCTCCAGGGAAGGTCCCGCTTGCACTTGTCGTACCAAGCCAGCAGGCTGCCGCGCAGGGCCTCGATCTCCACCGGGTCAGCGAAGAGATGCTGGGCCGGCGGCGGGGCGGGCGCCGGAGCTGGGCCCCCTGCCAGGAGAGCGGCGCGGGGTCAGGGCACGGCACGGGACGGAGAAGCGCTCCGGGGCCCGGCTGCAGCACCGCGGGGCCATAGGCGGCAGCCCGACAGAGCCGCTGCCGGGTGGACGAGCACCAAGTCCCGGGCCTTACAAGGACGCAGCAAGCACCGGTAGCCGCCCAGGCTGGCGGCCCCGCGCCCCGGAGAGGACACCCCGCGCTCCCCCCAGCCCTCCCGCTACCGGGCACCTCCGCGGGGCGACGCGCCCTTCCTGCTCTGCCTCGCAGGCGGGACCGGCCTCCTGCCGCTCCGCCGGAGACCCCCGGCAGCCGCCGCCCGGAGCTGGCTCATGGCCGGGCCCGGCCCCTCCCCGGCGGGGCCGGGGCCCTGGGGCGGTGCGGGGGCACGTGAGGCTTTCCCGGGAAAATGTTTCCCTTTCAGCGCCCCGCCCCCGCGCGGCGACAAATCAGAGCGGGAGGCCCCGCCCACCTTCCGCACGTGAGCCAATCGGAGCGAGGCGCGGGCTCGCGCCCTCCCGCCTTCAGGCCGCCCGGGGAGGGGGCGGGACTTCCTGGCGCACCGGAGCCAATCAGCGCTCCAGGGGAGAGAACGAGGCTGTCCCCGCCCCTTCTCCCGCCGGTCGCAGCGGCCGCGCGGCAAGGACCCCAACGGGGTGCCCAGCCTAAACGCCTGTTTACTTAAAAACGAAATTTTGGTTGAAAACGGGTTTTGGAGAGGGGAAAAAAACCCGCTGGGGGCTGGAAGGAACTGGGCCGCCCGCGCGGGCAGGCAGCGCGGGGCGCGGGGGTGGGTAAGGCGATCGGCGGGAGCGGGCAGCCGGCGGGCAGCCGCGTCGGCGGCGGCCCCGGGAGCGGCGCGGCGCGGGAGGCCATGGCGCGGTNTGTCGCTAGCCGGACTTACCGAGGCGCGTCCCTTCGGTACCGGCTGCCCGGTTCCCCTCCCCCCGCGGGTTTGGCTCTCGCGGGGGGCGGCGGGAAGGGACGGGGCCGCGGCCGAGAGAGGGCCGGGGTGCCGGGGCGGGAGCCGTCAGCTCCCCTTCTCCTGCCGCCCAGGTGCATCGAGGAGCGGTACAAGGCCGTCTGCAGCGCGGCCAGGACCCGCTCCGTCCTGTCCCTTGGCGTCGCCTGTTTCAAGCAGCTCCCGGAGAAGGTACGTGCGCCGGCTGTAGAGGCGCCGTTTCCTCTTGTTCCCGCCTTCCAAGGGAGCAGCGGGCACCGGGGCTCTGCTGGGAGATGGGACTCAACCCACCCCGCGCCTGGTGGACTCACCCCCGGCTTTTTCAGCCCGCTCCCTGTGACGGGTGTCCCTGTATTGCTTTGCGCACTGTCCCTCTGCAGCCCGAGAACACGTACCTCTGCCAGATCTACAACCTGACGCTCCTCTGCATGGAGGATTATATTGTCGAACCCCAGTCGGTGCAGTTCCTGGTGCAGCACGGCTTTGACTTCAACAAGCAGTACTCCCAGGGGATTCCTTACCACAAGGGCAACGACAAGGTACAAAACAACTCTCCTTCAGACACCTCAGCTTGCGCTGCTCCAGGCTTCCGGGGAGGTTGCTGGCTTCCCCCAGTCCCGGCGTCTCCCTCGCACAGCTGCTGAGTGAAGATGGGCTCCCGCTGGGGTCTTGAGTGCAGCGTTGTCCCTTTCACCTCCCTGCTGTTTTACATCCAGGCTGTCACTTGTTGCAGTTGCTTTTCCAAATATTTGGGCCTCTGTTTGGCAAGAGCAAGAAATAGCTGTAGGCCATACTCTGCTACAGCAGGCTCTGAGGACTTCCCAGGGTGATGGCAAGTCAAGGCGCTAAGGCTTATTGATTAATCCTCCTTCTTGCAGGGCAATGAGAACCAGAGTCAGAGTGTTCGGACTTTTTTCCTGGAGCTCATACGAGCAAAGAAGCCTCTCATTCTCCATAACGGCCTGATCGATCTGGTCTTCCTGTACCAGTGCTTCTATGCTCACCTCCCAGACAACCTCGGTACCTTCACTGCTGACCTCTCGGAAATGTTTCCAGCAGGAATATATGACACCAAATATGCTTCAGAGTTTGAGACTCGCTTTGTAGCATCCTACCTGGAGTATGCTTACAAGAAGTGGTGAGCATTGCTCTGATATTCAAAGCTTACGGGAGGAAAGGCAAAGGGTGTGTCAGTGTTTTGTTTGTTTTTCTAGGCAAGGGGTTTGGGTCTTTGTATTATCCCAATGAGTGAAGAAAGGTGCTTTTCAGGTGACTGTGCCCATGCTCTTCCTATTTCTAGGACAAGTGCTGAGTTCATAAGAGTGCGTTTTGTAATACGCCTTATCTGTTCAGTGGGCAGCTGCTGAGGCTTTCTGTCTTCCGCTGGCAGCAGTTTTGACTACAGAGTGACCTGATCTAACTGAAAAATAATTGATTCGCTGCATGGCCCTGATCCAGCAGTGCCACAGGGCCATGGCAGGAACACACGCAGAAGAGACACCCTTAAAACTCCGCTAGAGAGCAAGGCTGTGCCTGCAGGGTCTGCTAGTTATAACTCGGTTTTGTAAGGGATGGTGCAGTTGAAGGGTGAGTGCTCCCTGCACCACCCGACGCTGACCAGCTCTGTCACACGTCCTGCCTGTGACACTCATGTGCGGCCAGCTACAACTCCTATTGCTTTCCTTCCAAGCAAAGGTTGTGCTCTTGTTCCAGGGCATCCTGTCTTGCTTCCTGCCCCCAGCTCTTTGTGGATATCTTCCAGGCAGACACGTGTTAGAAGCAGAGATGTCTTTCCACTTCACGTGTCAGCCTGGCCCCTGGTTCTGCATTCCCCACGGAATCTAAACAAGCCCCTGGCAGGGATACAGCCCCTTGAATCTCCATTAAACTGAAGTCATGCTCTGTGCAGAGAAGAAATGGTATTTTTAGTGACTTTTATATCAGGAAATGCCATTTTGACAGGTCTGAAAACATTAAAGAAGGCTGTTCTCAAACATGAGAATGCTTTGTTTTGACAAGACAAAAATACTTTTTAAACTGACCTCTTAAATGTTTTAACCCACAATTCTAGTTACATGGAGCCTTCCAAAGGTTTTGGGACTTTTAGCCAGCTCTTGGGACAAAACAGTTCTCATGAGATGGAAAATGTTTCCTTGTTGTCTATGTTGCCCGGGTTTGACCTGTCTGGGCGGTGGCTGCTGGATACTCTACCTGATACCTCATTTGGGGGCATTTCCTCTTTGTCCAGTAACATTATGAGGACTGACACATATCTTTTGTGCCCTTCAATATTTAAAACCATGCTATGTGTCCCCTTCTTCCATAGCTTCACCAGAGACACTGTTGTCCCTGCCTGTATGTCGGCATAAGAGAAACCAACCTTTAAATCAGCACAGAAGCAACTACTCACTAAAGCTATTCTCCTGGGACCGGGTTTCTTTCCAGCAGGCTGTCGAACTGGAGCTAGAGCTTAAGAGCAGGAAACTAGTGGAGTTGAGACTTGTGGAGAGCAGCGTGTTTGCACCAGCTCCACGCTGTGGTACCTTCGGTGAGTTAACCGCAGTAACTGTGTACTCTTGTTTGTTCCAGCAAGCGAGAGAACTGCAAGCTGAAGGACTCCAGCGGCCAGCACCTCACTGTTGAGTTCTGCAACTACCCTGCCAACATGTCCCGTTACATCGACTATCGCCACTGCTCTCTGGAAGAAGAAAAGCACAATGTGGGACGAGGAAATAAGGTGCCCGTCTGTGAGAAATTTTCGGTAAGCAACATGAATCCCTGCTTCCTTCCTGGCTCCATGGAAAGAGCCACATGTGGCCAGAGCAGGAAGTGCTACCAGGAAAGCACCTGGGAACTTCCCCTTGCTTGCTTCACAGTACAAGGAAGATTTTCAAGCCTCAGGTGGCTTCATGACAGAAAGGGCAATAGCATGCTCTGTTTGGAGGTGGTGAATTCCACAGACTACATTAGACACGAAGATTCAGAAAGAGATTATACAGCCCTAAATAGTGGGATGGTGTGAGTTACAGTACCTATTGATGTCGTGGGAGGGCTGCAAGTTCTAAATTAGTTTGGCTTGTCCTCTGAGCAAGAAACGCTGCCTCTTCCCTCTCCCATATCTTGATGAAATATAAAAAATATTACCTGTCTGCAGCTTCTGGCAGTGTAGCACAGTGTGATCCACAGCATCTTGAGTCCTGGTGCTGCTACAGCAGTAAACGAAGAGCCATCTGATCAAATCATAACTGGTTTCAGATGCTTCTTCTGGATGTTGCACATTACTGTCACAGAACAACATAGGTTGGGGAAACCTCTGGAAGTTTCTTATCCAACCACCAACTCAACATTGCTCAGAGCCTTGTTTGGTGAATTTTGAAAATCTCTAAGGACAGAGATTACAAAATCCCTCCAGGCCCCTGTTCTGGTGCTTGACCACTCATTGTGAAAAATGCTTTCCTGTATACCTAGTCAGAATTTCCCCTGACTTACCACGTCACCTTTCCCTGTGCTCCCCTCAGAAGAGTTTAGCTCCATCTTCTCTATAACCTCTGCTTTAGGTAGCTGCAGACAGCAACTAGATACCCCCATCCCCTTAGCCTTGTCTTCTCCAGGCAGAACAAACCCACCTTCCTTGGCCTCTCCTCAAACATTGTGTGCTACATCTTGACAGCTCCCAGCTGCACTTGCTGCAGTTTGTCAATGCCTTTTGTGCACGTTGTGGGGCTGTAACTGGACACAGCACTCCCAATACAGCCCCACAAGCCCTCAGTAGAGGGGAATAATTGGCTCTCCTCCATGTTATGGTGATAAGCTGCTCTGACCGGGCGGCTGGTGGCTACAGACTTCTCTCTTTCTCCTTAGGCCTATGGCTGGTGTCCAAAAGGGGTGAAGTGTCCACAGTCTCATAATATTGACCTCATAATTGATGAGGATGACAGGCTTTGGGAGGAGAAGCGGAAGAAACGGAAGCACAAATGGAAACGTCGGAAGAACACAGAAGAGCCTGCAAAGGCGTTTGAACAGGAAAGCTCAGGAAAAGAAACGGAGCTAGCTCAGAATGGGGAGGAGGGACCGCCGCGAAAACAGAGCTGCTATGAGCCTGCAGCTGCTATGGAGCTGGCAGAGATCACACCCAATGCTGAGGGCAGGCCACTGGAGGAGAACTCCACGGACATGGAACCAAAGGTCAGCTCAGACACCAGCACACAACGGGAAGAGGATCTGGGGAGCACTGAAGGAACTGCTGCCCAGGTAGCAGCTGCTGTGAGCCCTTCTGCCAAGGGAAATGCCTCTGACAGTGACCAAGCGGAGGGGAAATCAGAGGTTCCTGCTGGGGTGGGCTCAGTCAATCACCCAGACATCCCCGAGACTGAAGCAGCATGTGCTGCAGAAAAGGAAAAGGAAACCCATGGTCCACCTTCACAGGGGGGCACACACCGAGCTGGCTTTGATGCATTCATGACTGGCTACATCATGGCTTATGTCTGGATGCTCAAGAAAGGAAAAGACACAGACGCTGGTGCAAGGCCCTGGTTGCCAGACTGCCACAATAAACTGTACCTCAGTGGGAAATCGGTGCCACTTCAAATAGTGAAGAGCTTGTTTTCTAAATCTTCCAAAGCTCACAGCCAGAAGATGAAGTTGGCCTGGGCCAGTGGATAGAGCTAGAGGACTCCTCACTGAACTGGGCTTTTTTCCCCCCCTCAAGTTTTGAAGTCCTTTATTTCATGAAGAACTGACCAGAAGGGGAGCAAGTTTCTTACTCTAGTTTTTGTTTTAACTTCTGACAGATTAAACTGCTCTCAATTGGACTTCCCCCGGTTGTTCCTTAGCGCCATGCTAGCCTGTCAAGGCAGGGGTGAGGCTGGAGAAGGGGGAGGAGAAGCGCACCTCTCCAACTGCACCCAGTGCTGCAAGTTTCAGTTTAGTGCTCTACACTCAAAGTGGGTTTTGAAAAAGCAACCTAGGGTTGCCTTTCTGGAAAGACCGTATGCTAGCTACTTTAGCATGGGTTTCACTTATTGCAGGAGATGAAGAGGGTAATCACTTGATAACAAGAGACAGAGGCCAGAGCTTCCCACTTGAACTTCTTAGCATGTTAGAGCCCTAGCCTCCTCCCAGATCTTGCCTTTATCCTTACTGCACCTACAGCTTTACTACATGCTGCCACTTAATCTAGTGGTTTAGGGTGGGATAGACCTTTTCAAAAGGAGCATGTGCTAAAGGTCAAAGTCTACCTACAAAACCACATCTGAGAGCTCCAAGCTTTTGACCCATACAACCAGCTTGATGATAGAAAATGCTATGAACAGTCACTGGAGGAAGACGTGATGGCAGATGAAAGCAGGCTAGCTCTTCAGGCAAAGCATTCTTTTTTATGAATGTTTAGTCAAGTGTTACTGCTTTCAGTCACTGCTGGTAGGGTAATTCCCTGTAACCCTCATAATTATTTCCTGTCTTTCTAAGGAAGTTAAGAAGGAAAAAACTCTTGTGATTTGGGTTTGGGGTTTTTTTGTTTGTTTTGGTTTTTTTGTTGGTGGTGTTTTTTTTTTTTAAAAAGACACTGGCCGCGGTTGGTTTAGAAAATGCACCTGGGATAGCTATCCCACTTCATATTTGTACTTTACCTTACAGCATACATAGACAAGACCTTTGCTCTTACAGGGGAGAGGGGAAGGAGAAAGCTTCTCCTCCCAAATGGGCCAGCTGGTTCCAGTACGGGGTAACTGTGTGCAGAACCAAGCCACAGCAGGTCTTCAAACTTCTAAGTAAGGGGAGATGCAGTGGGACTTAAAGCCAGATGTGGTCCTCTTAAACTGCTCTGCTTCCTGTGCTACTGAAGCTATTCTGTAGGGCTAGAACAGAGCAGCCACAATGGCAAGCTCCCTGCAGGCCGAGTGCTATCAAAAGCCATCTTGTCTTGTAGGTCACAAGTTACTGCCTACTCTTCAGAGCGCTATAAGGCAGAGCAGAAAAAGTCCTTGAGTCTCATGGATTTAATAGTGTAACACTTCAGTAAGACGCAGGAACGAAATAACACTGAATAAGGATGACAGTTCTCCCTGTTTATAATTCAGCACCGAGTAACAGTAAATACGATCTCAAGCCAGGTATGTCATCCGTAGCTTAAGTAAGCATTTGAGCCAGCTTTTTTAACCTAGAGTTGCCCTCTTAATCACAAGACTCAGGCCTTGATTTTATTTTTATTTTGAAAGCAAGTTGGGAAAGTTTACAAAACCTGACCAAGAAAAAATTATGAAAATATTTAACTGGATTCATCTTTGGTTACTTCTTATTGCAGTTCCAATAAAACATACACCATTTTTATAGTTCAAAAGGAGTCAGAAGGGTCAATCAACATAAAAACAAGACGTGCTTTCTTTACATATTCATAAATATCCACAATATTAGAAAAGTTGTTTTGCAAAGATTTTTTTTTTCTGGCAGTGTTAACTTACTATTATACACAGGCCACAAACTTCTTCCTAAGCCTTTAATTACAAGTTGAGCTATTTACAGACCGCAAAATATTAAGACGTAAAACTCCTTCATAAATACGAAAATAGATCATCTCACAAAGATCTTTATACTTAATCAAATATCTGGCTGCCTCTCCTCCCCAAAAAAAGGTTATTTGTTTTGCATAGAAATGTAGTGACATGCAATATAAACAATAGCATTAAGTGCAAACAGGAATTATTCAAGTGTCTTTAGTTGTACTGGCAAAAAATACCAATGTTCTGTTACACATAATACATCAACGCCTCTCCCACAAGTGTAAATCTACTATAGCCCCTTGTCTGCACTGCTTTTGAGGAGCAGCAATTCACATGCATTCTCTTAGTCGCATTTTACCAACCTGCAACCTCAACAAAAATAGCTTATAACAGACATTTAAATGAATTCAACATAGAAAGATTTAAAGTGAATTAAAAATATCTTTGATCTCTTCAGGAAACCTAGCAATGCGTAGAAAGTGTTAAAAGAGCAAGAACTGCTCCCATAAGAAAGTCAAAAATCATGATAAAATCCAATCAATAAAACTTTGTCACATCACTATAAAACAAGGAGTTTGCTGACCACATGTTCGTATTCATGTTCATCAGTAGCTGTCAGAAAGTGGCCCCCAGTAGAAAAGCACCCTCAGGTAGGCAGAAAACCTAGGAGTATTTACTAGGTGCAACCTAGATTCAGCTTTCCACAACCAAAGGGATGAGACGTAGTGAGTGCCAGCTTCATCCAGACCCTTGGAAACACTGGGTTTTAGCAAGCACTTAGCTATTTTAAAATGGCCTTTTACTCCAGTTTCATATGCACGCCTCTTTTCTCATGCAGACCACGAATCCAGGAAAGGCCTGAGCCGCTATTCCTTGCCATTTCTCTTTCTGACATCGCCACCTCAGTACAAAGAGCTAGAAAAGTTGATAGATGTGCCCTATGCACGTCAGCCGGCTGTGGTTAGGGTGGACATCTAAGAAAATAAAATTTTAGCCGTGCTACTTTGTAAGAGAGCAGGGAAACATTTTAAGAGACAGCGGTGTAAGAAAACAGATGAGGTCACGGTAATGGGTGCCTTAGAGGCTTTGCAGTCAGTGTCAGAGAGGGCAACAGGCTTCATGATGAGGTGTCAGCGCTGACAACCAAGGCTAACGCAAGCCACAGAGCAGCCAGAGGTGTGAGTGTGCTCTCTGATGAGGCTGCAGGCAGTTGTAGGATGCTGGACAGCTTCCTTGCAGCCTAGTGATCCAGAAGTAAACTACTCCTTATTATTGCTTGTTTGTCTGAAGTCACACACCTAAACGCATCTTGTGACAACAGAAGCTGGTGCTGATGGTTTCCCTCCTGAAAGACTACAATTGTATAAAAGATAAAAAGAGAAAGAAGAAAGAAGGGAAGAAAAAAAAAAAGGCAGGCACCAGGCAGGCAACTAGCTCGCAACTGAGTTCTTCTGACTCTTTCCCTCTCCTCAAAGGACATTACACACAGACAGTGCCAGCCATACAAGCTGCTCTGCACTCTGCAGACGCCAGCCCTGCAGGCAGGATACGCAAGACAGGCTACTCTGCAGATCAGCACCTTCAAGAGGCAGAGAGGTGTGGGCCAAAAGGGGTGATCTTGGTAAGGACAGGCATTTTCTCTTTCAAACTGCTAACAGCTGCCCAATCTGGCACGGACTGTGCTAAGTAACTCAGCAACACTGGGTTTCTCATTTAATCCTTTGCAGCCACTGCAAAAGGATAACTGCTGCTCCGGTTAACACATATTTCACAAGAGGAAGTCATAATTATAACTCACAGAATAGTTACCTACACCTCTGGAAAAATAAGCATCTCAGCCAAGAAAGAACTAAGGCTTTCTCCTTCACCCTTTCTTTGAGATAGGAAAAGAGTAGGAACAGTCTTGCTTCCATCAGAGACTAGCTTACATTTTCCATCCTTACAAGAGAGCAGGAAGAGAGTGTAACAGGCTACCTGGGTGAAATTCTGGTCTCCACTGCATCACCATCTGCTCAGCAGGCATGCAATGCATACCTCAGTTAGGAATGATAATATAGTTTAAAAAAAAAATTAAAAACATTTTTAAAAATCCCATGTTGTTGGGACGATGATAGTGGAAAAGGGCAGGATGGTGCACAAACATCATCACAGACCAAGCTTTCCCGTACATCACATCCCAGAGCAGGGATCTCTGATGCTGGTTCCAGCAAGCAGGATTAAAGCTCATGCTGCTGCTTCTTTCACATGTACCTGCTGGTGGAGGGAAGAAAAAAAAAAAGAAAGAGATCATCCTACTCAGCGACAGGAGAAGCCAACGAAGACAACAGCTTCTTTCTGTAGAAGAAAAAAAAGTTAATTTGGGACAAGCAAATTTTCTTCAGTTTGACAATACAAAGCCCTTCTGTGAGTCTACTCTCTGTCCTCCTCCAAGAGCACTTGTGTGGCTGCAACACTGCTGGCAACTTCCCCTGAGCAGGGGATTCCTGTCCTCTGTCAAGCAGTCTGGTTTTAAATAAGGAGCCATCATTACTCCAGTGATATCAGTGAGCTGGGATGTCTACCAGAGAGGGAGGTGAATGTGACCCTTCTAGCTTAGTGGTAATAGTCAACTGTGATTTAGATATTGTATTTAATTAACTATTCTGCAGAATTCTGCAGAAACAGATCATGATGTCCATTCAGCTCTTCCAAGGTAAGAGCCCACACCCCCCAAAAGCTCAGTAAAACTGGTACTTTCACTGGCAGTTTCTCCAGAAGCCCAGAAATGACAATGCCTGGAATGTGGCTCTCCTCTTGTGCCCTGGGCAAATCTTCCTCTACATTTGGGTTGAGGT